>PVKM010000780.1:0-93727 GCA_004027735.1 Carollia perspicillata | reverse complement strand
CTTTCAAAAATTAAATAAACATTTGTTACTTGAAGAGAAGAAGAAGAAACTAGATTATGAGGGCACATTTTGAAGTCAGAACTCTTTAATTACTTTATACCAATAATTTCTACTATGTCAAGCTCATATCATGGTGTGATATTTGTAACTTACCCGTGCCTACTGAATGAAGCACTCTGATCAACAGCAATAACACAGCTTTTAAAATGGGTTAGACCTAAATGATCCAGGCGGCAAGCCGTACTGAGAGTGGACAACCCTCAAATTAGAGCACCGGTCTATGCATTTCATGTATACTTCCTCCCTCAGAGTAGCAGCTTACACAGCTTGCTGAATATGGCCAGAGAAATGTGGATAATGTTTCCCTCCTGAAAGGTCAGCTCTTTACCTTGGAGATAAAGAACAGCAAGATACTGATGGCTTGCAATTTTACGTGCTAACAGGATGCCTCAACACAATTTCCCGAGTGTTGCTAACTCATACCATAAGAAAGACAGGCATTTCTTGACAAATGAAAATGTTCAATGTCACTGTTAACACAGAGCATAATTAAAACACAAATATAGTCACATGCAAAACAGCATGAATTCCTTTTTATTATTTTTTAAAAATATTATCTACAATGGTCTTGGGGATTACTAAAAATTTGCAGTGTCTATGGCAACAAGAATTGATTTTCTTTCCAAATTTAAGAGCAAGGTAAACAAATTTAGAATTCTTCTTTGACTTAACAGAAAATCAACAGTTTTGATATTTTGCCCATTAATTTAAATGCTTAATGAATGACAGCTAAATGTGAGAAGCTAAAGCATTATCCAGCTCAATTAATCAATAATCAAAAAATGTATAATATAGAAAGATGACTGCACATGCACAAGCTGAGCCTTGGTGGCTGAGGGAGCCCAGAGCAAACACTGACTTTTGGGAAGAGAGCATAAGACTCAAGATGGAAAGTCATGAACCAGATGATAATGTCAAGGAAAAACATATTTTTATATCATAACCAGAAAAAGTAACCCCTAGTAGTGAAAAGGAATCTACTTGAACATGGGCCAACATAAATTGGACCTAACACTGCTCTCTGTGGCCTACTAGCAAACAGTCTCTTTCGGTGCATCTTAAATGTTACACAGGCCTGCATAGCTGCTACTCTATCAATGGCAGGGATCCCATTTTTGACAACAGACATTTCTTATAAGGGTTTTATAAGCTTTCCATCAAATACAGGTGATTTGAACTGTGAAACCTGCACCACAACACGAGGTGGATTGGTGAGACTTGTTTTTGGTGGTCTGTACCTTGTTTCCTTCGCTGTACCTGTAAATGGTGTGGCCCAGCC
This sequence comes from Carollia perspicillata, assembly GCA_004027735.1. NCBI lineage: Eukaryota > Metazoa > Chordata > Mammalia > Chiroptera > Phyllostomidae > Carollia > Carollia perspicillata. The sequence goes on along the minus strand of PVKM010000780.1, from coordinate 92,388 downwards.
TCAAGGTATTCCTCAGTCCTGCTACCAGAGAAAGGAAACATCTTAACTTACTGGATCAGAATTTCTAAACCTATCTTTAGGACTTCCGGCCAAGATGGAGGCGTAGGTAGACACACTGTGCCTCCTCGCACAACCAAAAGAAGGACAACAACAATTAAAAAAAAAAACAACCAGAACTGACAGAAAATCGAACTGTATGGAAGTCCGACAACCAAGGAGTTAAAGAAGACACATTCATCCAGACTGGTAGGAGGGGCAGAGATAGGGAGCTGGGCAGAGAGGACTCACCGCAATGCAGCAGCTGGCGGACTCAGTGAGGCAGCAGATTGTGGAGCAGGTGGTCCCACATTCACATGTAGATAAACTGAGACGAACAACTGGGGAGTGGGACCCGCCGTACAGCCTGGGTCCCAGTGCAGGGAAATAAAGCCTCAAACCTCTGATTGAAAATACCTGTGCGGGTTGAGGCACAGGGAGAAACTCCCAGCCTTACAGAAGAGTTCCTTGGAGAGACCCACAGGGTCCTAGGACATACACAAACCCACCCACCGGGAATCAGCACCAGAGGGGCCCACTTTGCTTGTGGGTAGCAGGTGAAGTGACTTAAATTCAGCAGAGAACACAGCCAGCACTATTGTTCCCTCTTGGATCCCTTGCCCACATACAGCCTCACAACACAGCGACATGGGTTACCCCACCCTTGTGAACACCTAAGGCTCCACCCCTCATATGTAACAGGCACACTGACACAAAAAAATGGCCCAAAAGAAAGAACAGATCAAAGCTCCAGAAAAAAATACAATTCAGTGACAAAGAGATAGCCAACCTATCAGATGCACAGTTCAAAACACTGGTGATCAGGATACTCACAGAATTGGTTGAATTTGGTCGCAAGTTAGATGAACAAATGAAGGCGATGATAAGCGAAATGAAGAAAAATGTACAGGGAACCAATAGTGATGGGAAGGAAACTGGGACTCAAATGAATGGTGTGGATGAGAAGGAAGAAAAAAACATCCAACCAGAAAAAAATGAAGAAACAAGAATTCAAAAAAAATGAAGAGAGGCTTAGGAACCTCCAGGACATCTTTAAATGTTCCAACATCTGAATTATAGGAGTACCAGAAGGGGAAGAGGAAGAGCAAGAAATTGAAAAATTATTTGAACAAATAATGAAGGAGAACTTCCCCAATCTGCCAAAGGAAATAGACTTCCAGGAAGTCCAGGAAGCTCAGAGAGTCCCAAAAAAGGGGGAACACACCAAGGCACATCATAATTACATTACACAAGATTAAAAATAAGGAGAGAATCTTAAAAGCAGCAGAGAAAAAAAGACAATTACCTACAAAGGAGTTCCCATAAGACTGTCAGTTGATTTCTCAAAAGAAAGCTTATGGGCAAGAAGAGGCTGGAAAGAAGTATTCTAAGTTATGAAAGGCAAGAACCTACATCTAAAATTGCTCTATCCAGCAAAGCTCTCATTTAGAATGGAAGGACAGATAAAGTGCTTCTCAGATAAGGTCAAGTTAAAGGAGTTCATCATCACCAAGCCCTTATTATATGAAATGTTAAAAGGATTTATCTAAGAAAAAGAAGATAAAAAATATGAACAGTAAAATGACAGCAAACTCACAGTTATTAACAACCACACCTACAACGAAAAGAAAAACAAACTAAGTAAACAACTAGAACAGGAACAGAACCACAGAAATAGAGATCACATGGAGGGTTATCAACAAGGGAGTGCGGGGGAGAGGGGGAAGTTACAGAGAATAAGTATCATAAATGGTTGGTACAAAATAGACAGGGGGAGTGTAAGAATAGTATAGAAAATGTAGAAGCCAAAGAACTTATATGTACGACCCATGGACATAAACTAAAGATGGGGAATGTGAGTGGGACAGGGTGTGCAGGGTGGAGGGGAGTGTAGGGAGGGAAATGGGACAACTGTAATAGCATAATCAATAATATATATATAATATATAGTATATAAAATATATACAATATAATATATAATATAACATATAATTATAAATATGTATTATATAATACATATTTATCTATTTATATATATAAATTTACATATTTACATATTTATATATATAATATTATATTATATATATAAAAGAATTTCTAAGCCTATCTTTAGAAAGGTGTTATTTCGTATTTTGCTCCAGGCTAGATTTGCAATATACCTTGGTTCTTGGCAATATAAAGTATTTATAAAGGCTCTTCAGTTACCTGAACCTGGCCTAGGAATTCAGTGATGTTAAGCAAATATGTACACAAAAATAAAACTGTAAAAATAACCTATGTCTAGTATAGAAACATGGATTTGTAATTTGAAAATGTATAATATGCATATCTATAGAGATGTAAATATATATGCAGATATATAGATATGGACACATATATCTCTTTATTAAATAGGATGATCACTCTTTAGCACCTCTTCAATGAGATAGATGGCTTGCTCAGAAAATTATATTGTTAATCTACAAACTTCTACTTGGCCAATAATATTGTCATTGATAGAATGGTTTCATTACATTTCCTGTCTTTGGTGAAATTAAATAATCCTGAAACTTCTTATAGAAAATGAGTAGCTTGAGATAATGTACTACTTTTCAAATTAACTGCACTTCTATAAACTGGGGGTACAAAATTGAGGAAGAATGTTTATCTGAGCCTGGGAAATCCATCTGTATTTCTGTCAGTAGAATAGAGTTCAACACCAAACCTTGATCCACCAGGCTTTAAAATAAATTTGGATTCACTTAAAATCTGCTGAAGCAAACATCTTCTTCTGGGGTGAGTGCCTTGTGTAACGACAGCTGGTCTCCAGTTCTGGAGGCATAGCATTACCACACAGCTACTGTTTTCCTGCCAGAATTGTTGGGAGTTGGATTTGCATTTCCGTGAACAACAAACATTACCAACACTCAATTTTTTTTGTTTATAGTTATTTGAATGCATTAAAAATACGCTCAGTGAGGCCCCCTGCCTCAGCGTGGGCATGAATGACTGAAAGAGGGAAACAAACTTCCAAAGAGCCTCTGGGTAGCGAGTTATGGAACAGTTGGGACTGGGTAGAAAAAGTTCAGACAGTGCTGGCCCTAAGAAGAACTCTGAAATAAGAAGAATTTGTCTTTAGCTCACTCTGGGCCTTTTTTTCCTAGGACTGCTTTTTTCTTCAGAAAGTGACACATCTTGCCTAGAGGCAGTCCAAGAGGTTCTGCACACCAGCTCAGTCCTCTGAGACGGCACTCCAGGTTTTGACCCTCAAATTAATTTTATGAAAATCGATGCATTCTGCCCATTTGCTTCTTATTTAAAGGCACTTTAGAATAGAATCAGCTAAAATGTTCCTTAATTTAATAAGCTTAAATTATTATGAACTGATTATAGGTAATCCCCAACCTCCCCCAGCTAATAGGGGATGCTTAGAAGTTGGGAAACTAATTCAATGAATTCCACAGCTATTCACAGAATATCTGTTACTTGCCCTGCACTGGACAGGTTTCTGCAATACTGTAGTAAATGACAAGCCCCTATCTTTTATAAAAGAAAATCTCCCAGTCTTGATCAAAAAAGGAACGTGAATACACTTGAAACAAGTGATGGTAGTGTGGATGCTAATGGGATTCAGAGAAAAGATTAACCTAGGTGACAAAAGATGTGTAGAAGGGCAGGTCTGAGCCAGGTCTTATGGGGTACATATCATATGTCAATGAGAGAAGGAAAATATTTGAAGTTTCAGGGAGGGCGTGCAGAGCCAGGGTTTACCACGCATTTTGTTTTTATGGAATGGACCTCAATATGACCACTTGTTATAATATTTAGTAGCCTTCCTTCTCACCCTAAAAAGTGTCCCAATGTCATCACAGATTATATCTCTTTCTATGAGCAAGGCTCATCAGTGGAAGGTTGATGATACCAGGACAACTAAAGACACACTTGAGGATTAGCAGACTTTAAGGTTGGATTGGAAAGGTTTAGCCAGGTTCCTCCATTTAGACATGATGTGGCAGGAAAGAAGAAAACAATTATTTACTGGTGTTTGGGAAACACATAATAAAAGTGATATTGAAAGATTAATCTGGTATAAACAACAGTGATTTATATGTACATATCCCTCTTTATTATTCAAATTTTGCCTATTTAATAAAAAAAGAAAGCAGTCTATGAAGCTTTGAGAAGAGAACATCAACTTTAGAGTTGGAACTGAGTGTGCATCCTTGTTCAAGTCATTGTCTGTTTTTACGTCTTTAACCACACATAACCCTGATGAGTTTTTAAAATATTTTTTATTTATTTTTAGAGCAAGGGGATGGGAGGGAGAAAGAAAGGGAGAGAAACATCAATGTGTGGTTGCCTTTTGCTTACCGCCTACTGGGACCTGGCCTGCAACGCAGGCATGTGCCTTGATTGGGAATCAAACCTGCAACCCTTTGGTTTGCAGGTTGGCACTCAATCCAGTGAACCACACCAGACAGGGCAAGACTTTTAAATTAGATATTATTATGAGATAGAAGCTAAATGTAAGGAAAGTGTAGTGCATTGCCCACAAATGACACAATTACTGTTTTTACTAACAATTTTACAGTTTACAAAATATTTTTTGTACTTTTGAAGTCTTAGAGTCACAAAGGTTAAGAAAACTTTTATTGTGAGATCCATCTATAAAGCATTGATGGCCTAAATTAGAAGAAAAAAGATCAATCTTTGAATTTTTTTAAAAAAAGTGTGAAAGTTGAAAAGGAAAAGAAATATACTTGGCTAATAATGATAGCATCAGTCAAAATAAGATACCCATAAATATATGGAGTAATGAGAAGCTAATACTAAGCTGTCAAACTTGTAAAGCCTACACAGTATAGCAATGTTGGGAGAAATAACTATCATATAAACTTCAGGGGAATGCAATTCAACAGTAATTATCAATATTTAATATGTTCAAATCACTTGGCATATCAATTTCACTTTCAGGAATATTTTTATGATTGTGTTTACATTACTGAATAACCATTCCAACAGTTATATAGAGAAAAAATCATCTAAATCTTAATCTCTAAGAGATTGTTTAAATAAATATGTTATATTCAAACAATGGATCACTGAACAGTTCTTATAATGAATAAGATGAAATATTAAAATTTAATATGGAAAAATATCTATATTACCAAGGGAAATATGCTAGTGTGAGAATATCCTGTACTGTATGAACTCATATGTATTAAAGCATTATCTTATTTGTATATATTGAGTTAATGAAGAATATAGCTGAAATTATACCCATGAAACAATTAACATGCTAATTTAGAGAATTGGTTAGGGAAGAAGGTATGAGGCATTATATATTTCCCTATCTATCTAGGAACTTTTTTCTTTAAACATTTCAAAGATAGTATTAATATTTGGCTCTGCATTTAGGTACTGTTTTTCTTTTAAACAATATTTCACCAGCAATTTTATTATCACAGTAATCTTAAAATAAATTTCCTTTTAAACAATAAGCAAACATTTCTATATTTTTATTAACTAAATAATAATAATTTAATATCATTTTTACATTACTTTTTTGTTTAATTTTGTACTTTTTTGGTTATGTTTTCTTTACTATCTACATTTTCTCTCCAGATCTCCTAGTCATGTTAATATTTTATTTAAAAATATAAGCCCTAGCTGGTGTGGTTTAGAAGACTGAGCACCAACCTGTGAACCAGAGGATTGCCAGTGCAATTTCCAGTCAGGGCACATGCCTGTGTTTCAGGCCAGATCCCCAATAAGGAATGTGCAAGAGGCAACTACACATCGATATTTCTCTCCCTCTCTTTCTCCCTCTCTTCCACTCTGTCTGAAATAAATAAATAAAGTCTTTTTAAAAATAAAATAAAAATATAAATAAAAAATACATATTTGTGGAGAAAAAAGATTCTACATCATCATATAAATTTTTTTAAAGATTGTCATCTTCCTAAACTTTTAATTATTTATGTATGGATATTATACATATTGAGATAATAGATGAGAGCATTATTAGTAGCCTCAGAAGATGTTTAATTTTGTTTTATTTATACTGAAATTCCTACCTAGTTACAACAAGGTTCATCTAGGTTCTTGTTCCCTGGGTCTGTGTTTATTTTCATACTTCAGCTTATACAACTCCTGAAGTTATGGTTGTTATGCAATAAAGTAACAGTGCCCTAATGATACCCCAATGCATTGAAATGGTTAATTAACTTTCATAGGGAAACAATACACTCAGGAAATACTTTTACGTAGTTTGATTACAAGTAAGGCAGCAAAAGTTTACTAAGAGCTTTGAACTCTCCTAGTGAACTAGTGAAGTCACATAGATAGCCAGGTGTTTTTGTTTAGTGTTCTTTTACTGTTTTGCTAGGGAATCGGAGAGAGACCCATGACTTCTCGCCAACATGCAAAGCAGCTTTCACTTTCTCAAATAATCTGGTACTTGAAACTGAGGCAATGCTTTTTTGCTAGCGCACTTGAGACCATAGATATATCCACGCGTGTGTGTGTGTGTGTGTGTGTGTGTGTGTGTGTGTGTGGAAAGCTTCTAAAACTTCTGATTCTAATTATCATACTTGAGAATACTAATGTCTTCTCACTAAACAATAGCACTGTACAAGGAGTCAATTTGTAATTTCAATATTAATTCACATATTTTCTAAAACCTCTAGTTATACAAATCATATGTGAAAAATTACTATTTGCATTCAAGTGTTTTATTAAAACTCAAAGCAATTTTAAAAAGCAGATTCTTTAGAAAATGGCTTTCTATGAATAATCCATCAGTCCATACATAGGCAGAATCAATTTCCTACTTTAAATTTCATTGTTTTCTATAAAATTTAATATCTTAAACAATTTTTACTAGTAATTATTTGTATGCAAAAAATGTGTTCATATGGGAGAGTAGGCACTGTTATATGACATTCTTACTATGAGGATAAAATAGAGACATTTACATGTGTTGGAACTAAAAGTTGTTTCACAGGTTTCAAGTTATTTAATGTAAGATAGGAAGCCTGTGGCCAACTCTGCGGCAAAAAGTTGGAATTCCTAAATTCAAATTCACTGGCAAAATACAGAATTCTTTTGAGGCAGGAAGGATTGCCAGATGATGTCAAACAAATAGAATATAAATAAGGAAATCAACATAATGGACCAAGTCACTAAGAACATTAATTATTATGGCAGAATCATTTCAATGATTTGTCATTTTATTGAACTAATTTTGGGTACCCGTAACGGGAGAGTTTGGAAAGCTTGTTTTTCTACTCGTCTTTACAAAATTTTCCATAAAAAATGTAACTCATAATTCTGTTTTTTTCTGGGAATGCAAAGGGTAGAACACAAGCGGGTTGCCTCATTTATAGACACTTCAACATCAGACGATAGAGGGTTTGTAATTACTTCAGAAACGTAAATGATGGTCATTGACTAGTTAATAGTGCAAATATTTTACTCTCTATTGGACCTCTAACTTTTGTTAATGTTTAAAGAAGTTTTATTTGTGGTATTATAAAATGAAGACAGAAAATATGTTTATCGAATGACCTACCCTTGTTTGGATTGTGTTTACCCTTAGGCACTATAAGAAAAATAAGTATGAAATTAGAGTAACCCTGAGTTTCTCTCAATTTTCCTTATAGACATGACAAGGTGATGTGTGCCAATGTTGACATGTATGTTAGATAAGATTCTTCACATAAAATTTAATATTTTAAATGAATAATGTACAAGAGCAATTGAAATGCAATTCTATCTACGAGATAAATGTAGCTTTCCCTTTACATCTGTGTGTGGCAGAGTAATGTATTGAGACATTAATTCTGACGGTTCTTTGTATAATCATTTTTCCTCACTCCTAGTAGATGGACTACATACTTCCTTGCTTTGGGGGAAATTAAAGACAAAACCCTTTCTGACTGCTTAAAAATTGAATTTCCTTGCTCCTGGCAAGGATTATCCTAGGATAAGAGAGAAGGGGTTTACTGAGACTGGTAGGGCTACAGAGGGAAGGAGGCAGGCTTCAAGGTCAGAAATACTGCTTTACTTTGAAGCTCATGAAACTTCAAGGGGCCCTCTGGGCCCTTCAAGTGCAGGAAAGTCTTCCAAAGTCCTGAGCCTGATTTCTGAATCATTCCCCCCCCAAAAAAACTTTCTATCGCTGTTATAACATTCACATAGTAAAGTTTTTAGTGATTTAGTATTGATACTTGTATCCTGGTAACCACCACCCAGATTAAGAAATTATATGTGTTTTGTTTTCTTTTCTCAAAACAATGTTTTCAAACTGTACAAGTTCATGTATCAATTCCACTTGTATTCTTACCTGTTCTGGACATTAAACATGAACAGTGATAGGATCTGCAAGAATGCTAGGGAGCAGGAGGGTTCCCACCTTGCAACAAGATTGTTAACGGGATTTCTGAAAGCAGTCAAGTCTGGACTGCTCAACCATCAAATAGTCCCGGAAGGTCTTTTCCAGGAATAATCATTAGAAAGAGAAGACCAGAGGGGATTCCCTGAATCGACACATATGATTATACCGCTATATAAGATATCAGAATATTAGTAAAGTTTATGTAATGCGAGGCAGACTTTATTATAGAATAACATTAATTTTACTGCCAACCCAGTAAGATGGGGGCTATGAGTTAAATTCTAGATTTTGGTTCAGTTAAAGAAAATTAAGGAATGACTATCCCCCCTTCCAATCTGATTTGATGAAGGTCAATTCGTATGCGTCTAATAGTTTGACATGGTAAAGTAACATCATGAGCAGCAAAATTCTAAATCCTAGAAGATTAGCATAACAAAAATGTGTTTCTCATTCACGAGGTTCCAGTTGGCCACCGTGCTCTACCGTCATTTCACAGAGGGTCTCAGCCTGGCAGAAACAGGCCCTTGAGGTGTTGTCCGTACTCAGTATAGGAGAGGGAGAAGTGTTGCCAAAAGTCCAGGGGCCCCAGAAGTGACATATGTCACATACTTGCCCCCAATTCAAAAACAAGCAGTGCGACCCTACCATGTGTTTGGGTGAACAGCACTAACTACTACCACACAATTTATTCCAGATACATGAACTATAGCTATTCAATTTTTCTCAAAGAACTATTTGAATATTAATGCAGAAAAAGTGTGTTACCTTTATATTCAATTTAGAATAGTCTCAATGAACATACTAATCTCTTTTGTGCACCATTTAGCAGGACTTCCATTTCTCCTGCCTGCCAACGAATAAGGTAATAATTGTTTTTCAATTTCCTAAAGATTATTTGTCACCATAGACATATTATCAGGTTTTAGAATGGTATGCCAAGGCGATCTGAGTATATATTTTATTTATTTTATTGTCTCTTGCAAATATAAAAGCTATATTCCTTTAGATGCTGATTTTAATGAAGTGCTTTATAAGAGTTTTTGGTGATTTATGCTTTATTTTGAATTCTGTTTTTATTAGAAACAGGCCAGCGGCTTCTAGTGTTGGAATTGGAATTTGGTTCACTGACAGTAAAATAACAACCATTTATCATAAACTTTCAATCCATTCTTGTTCTCTTCATTATTTGAATGTGGATAAGGTCCATAAAAATGAAAAGTAGCTTTCACACTTCAGAATAGACATTCCACTTAAAGCTTGAGAGCTAGTAGAGTGTAGTATTTAAATACATACATTCAGAAGACAGGCTGTCTGTGTTTGAATCCCAGCCTTGCCAATGTGTGACTTTGTGAAAGTTGCAAAAATACTCTATAATTCAATTTTATCATCTGGAGATGATAATAGTAATTACTGCCATAGAGTTCACTGTCAATGAATACATTTTAAATGAATAAATGCTTGTAAAATGTTGAAAGTGCTTGCTACATAGTAAAGCTCTATCTGAAGTTTTACTTATTATTTTTATTGTTATTGTTATTATTGCTGTCATTATTTCAAATGGGGAAGAACCCTAAATGGCTCTTTGCCAATCAAATGGTTTCATTGTGTTATATAAAGTAAATGGAATTGGCATAAATGATCTTAAAATTTAACGTGACTTCAAATATTGTTACACTCTTCAACGCTAATTTCTAAAAAAAGACACAGGAAAGGTTAAGTATTTTTGTATACATTTATATAGCTCATAAATGTGTTGCCTAAGTACTGAGAAAGTCCAGTGCAAAATGACAGCTCTCAACACAATATAACTTTAATATTGCTATTGACAGACAAGATTCAAAAGAGGTGTCTAGTAAAAAGTAAGGTTTGTAAAGTAAAAGCCAACTGAGTTAAGGCTGCAGTGGCAATGGAGAACACAGATATTTCATTCTTACCAGTATAATGAGACTACTACATGTATTTCAGGGCTATCTGACTACAGTATTTCTAACACAATCTCTTCATTGAAAAGCAAAGTATCTTCACTGTCCTGTTACATACAAACACATTTCCTAATCAAAGTAATTTGTGTTAAAGTGTTTTCTTGATCAAAATATTTTACATTAGAGTGCTCTCCAATTTTCATCTGCTTTTCTAATATATATGTTTCTCTGAGGCCAGTTGACTAAAGACTTGATTTCCTCATTGTGTTTTCAGATGCTGGCTCTTCTGAAAACTGATCTCTCTGTTGTACAGCTGATTTTTTTTTTTTTTCCCAAAATCTAGGTATCTTGAGAAACAGAATCTTGATCTTTGACTATTCTCCAAATTGTAGGACATATGGTTTAGTTTCCACAGCTGAGACCATAGTCTTGTTTTTTTTCCAGAAAATTTATCTCAATGAAACATATTTTGTATTGCACATCCAGAATATGTCTCAACTCATTCATTAAGGTAGGGAACTAAGAATGGATGAAATAGAAGAAGAGAAATAATAATGATGAATTATTATTGAAGTAGTAATAATAATGGATAATAATGAATTCTATCGAAACATGCTGAGTTTGAGATGATTATAAAAAATAGATGGCCAAATGAAGAAGGCCTTTTCCAATGCAGGTGTAGAACTGGAGAAGAGCTAGACTAGAAATAAAGATTTAAATATTGTTATGAATCTGGTGATTGGAACCAGTAGATTAAATCATTGAGGAAGAGTTTTTGTAAAATAGTTTAAGGAAGATGGTTTAGGATTAAAATGAATAGGGCCTTGCAGACCACACCACCACTGCCTCGGACCTTCCTGCGCTCAGCCTTAGTCAACCCCACCGTGTTCTTCCACATCGCTGCTGATGGCGAGCCTTTGGGCCACATCTCCTTCGTGCTATTCGCAGACAAATTTCCAAAGACAGCAGAACACTTTCATGCTCTGAGCACTGGGGAGAAAAGATTTGGTTATAAAGTCTCCTGCTTTCATAGAATTATTCCGGGATTTATGTGCCAGGGTGGTGACTTCACAAATCACAATGGCACAGGCGTCGAGCCCATCTACAGGGAGAAATCTGGTGATGAGAATTTCGTCCTGAAGCACACAGGTCCTGGTGTCTTGTCCCTGGCAAATGCTGGACCCAAGACAAACGGTTCCCAGTTTTTCATCTGCACTGCCAAGACCGAGGGGCTGGACAGCAAGCCTGCTGTCTTCGGCCTGGTAAAAGACGGTATGGATGTTGTGACGGCCATGGAGTGCTAGGGGTCCATGGAGCCAATGGCAAGACCAGCAAGAAGATCACCATTACTGACTGTGGACAAGTCTAATAAATTTGACTTGTGTTTTATCTTAACCACCAGACCATTCCTTCTGTAGCTCAAGAGAGCACCCCTTAACCCCCATCTGCTTGGGATGTTCTATAATTTTCCTGCTCTCACCACAGTTCATTGGATTCCATGTTTTTGATACCTCTTCCAAGTCTAGTGTTTGGAGTTAAGTTTATGATTATGAAATAAAAACTAAACACAAAAAGTAAAAATAAATAAATAAATTGCAATAGTAGACTGAGTTTCAGACACAGTGGAAATAGCAGAAGAGTGTGCCATTTCAGAACTGAAGAAAGGAGCGCCTGAACAAAGAAGGTGAATAAACAGAAAGTGGTCAACAGTGCCAAATGCTGGAGACAAGCTCAGTTAGACAAGGTGTGAGAGGTCATCGCTAGCCAATCAACCAGTGAGTTAATGGTAACATGAGGCAGAGAAGTTTCAGCCGAGTATTGGGGGTAGAAGTCAAACTAAACTGGGCTAAGGAGTGAAAACGAGGGAAGGAAAGAAAGGCAAAAAGTAAAATGACTATGTTAACTAAGTTGACTAGGAAGAAGAAAAGAGAATAAAAAGACAGAATAATAGAAATTGGGGAAAATTGCCAAGGTATGTATGATACAGACAATAATTTCTCTCTTGCGGGTTTATTTTTCGAGTTTAATGAAATGATGTTGATAAAGTACTAGCAAAATGCCTGCCTATGATGAAGGTTCAATAAATTATATTCTTTGTTATTTTTATTAATAACAATAATTATTTTATATACTTAATTAATGCTAATGTAGTTTATACCATGCTAAACCAAACACTCTCTGATGATTTCAAGTACTGAGAGGCTAGTGACTCATATGTAGCATGGAAACATAGGTCAAAAAGGAGATGTTTACTTATTGTAACCTTGGGCAGTTGAACTACACTGAGATTGCCCTGGAGAAATAAAACTGACATGAACATTTCTGAATCAAGTTTACTAAAGAAAGTGTGGCACCATCTAAGGTAAGTTTACTTAGTCTTTGAAATGAATTTAGTTAACAAAAATGTTGTTTGGATAAAATAAAAAACATGTTTTGGATTACCATAATGTCAGTGGTCTAAATTATAGGAGTTAATTTCTAATGAGGAGCTATGTGCTTAGAAAAGCCCTTCTCGAAATATCCCAAATTTGTGAAGAAGGTTCTCAATTAAGGCATCATCAGCTTCTTTGTCCTTATAAAAAAGAACAGAAAGAAACTCATTATATTCATTCCTAGACTTATTTACAAATCATTCTTGGACCACAGAAATAGCACAGCAGTGAATTCATCATTTTAAGGAAATTCCCTACTTTGTTTCCTTTGCCTGAATATAACACATGTTTGTTCCACATTACTGAGCTTATAAATTCTTATGATTCCTTATTTGGAATTATCCTTGTGAGTCAAAACCAGACCATAAAATCTGCAATGGCACAGACTAAACATGAGGAGCAGGCTCCCATACCCTGACCAGAAGAAGAAAAACGTTCTCTCTTACTGTAGAGACTTAGAAGATAAATATTCTAACACAAAATGAGGCAGAAACCTTAAACTTTTCTTATTCTTTATTCTTAACTTTGGATTGAATTCAATGTCAAGTTGATAAATATGAGGATTTTATCTTTTATTGTAGTAATTTTATATCTATTGTAAAATGATTTTCATTTATAACACTGTTATCATAAATAGGACTTTTTCTTCTGTCTCCCCATTTGCCCTATAAAGAAAACAAATATTCAAAGGAGCGATGTCATAAAAAGTGTCTGTGTGTGGTCTAGGGCCTGCTTAATGTAGAATCAAAAGACTCTGAGGGACTTTAAGAGATTTTTCTGTTCATTCCACAAACTCCAGACAAGATTTCACCTAAACCCTCTTGGACAGACCATTTTATAAAGTGTCTAGATCAGGCATTTGAATAGTTATCCTAACCACCAGTGATTTTATTTTCAGGTTTAAGTTTCTCTTAAAAATATCTCTGAAAATGAAATCCACATTCTTATGGTGGGCCTCTCACATGAGAACCTCTGGATATTCAATGCTTGTGATGCCTAATTTTTAACACTTTTCCATCTTTGAATTACTGACTACACCAAATCAGTGGTCCAGTCGGATAATCAATCCTTTAAATAGCCACAGAATCTTCAAGATTGGCAAGGCAAATGAAAATAGAGAAGCAAAGCCCAGTTTTTGTTACTGTGCGTGCACTGCTTTGGGAGTGAGGAGGTGGGCATATAAGAAAAGTGTAAGAGCACAATATCTAAGTGTAGAAATAATAGTCTAAGCTTTTTAAATTGAGACTTATGGAATTTTAAGTAGAATCAGAATGTTTGTATTTCAGAGGCAGGATAGATAATATTTGCAAGTTAATTAGATGGATACAGATAAATGGATAGGAAGAGAGCACATTCATTTCTAAGAACATAAATTTGTGGCTTACTTGAGTGACTTGCAGGTAGCAAACTTATTCTAAGGTTTTACTATTAAAACATGGATGTGTACTTCTTTGCAAAAGAACACAAAGTGCACTCCAGTCTACCTGTTTAGGAAGTTGTGCTAAGAACCTGGCCTGGTCAGCAAAGGTGATCAATTGGCCCCACTGGCTCCTTTAAAGTCTTACTGGTTGAGATGCATTAACAGCTAAACTTCAAAGTCCACTGCCTCATCATTTTGTGATCAGATCACTGTATTAAACTGCAATTTATAGGCTGGTGATGCTAAATCAGAGATGGTTTCTATACTCCCAATTAAGCTTTGCAAATGAAATTAAAAGTTCAAAGTACCCAGCTGCCTGTAAAGTGAGTTGGCAAAGTTGGGAGAAAGCCGTGGTAGTTTGCTTTGAAGTTTTTGTTTGCCAGTGCATCTTAGAGAGTGGAATTTAATGGGAAACTTGCTTAGTATTTTAATTTTTTTAGGGCAATATAGTCTGGGTCAAAAACACAGTTTACATTGTACTACATTCTTTCCAAATAGCAGGATGGAATTATATTAACTTAATCCCCCCTCAAACATAGGACTTACATACCTGTAACTTGACATATTCGAATCCTGGAAGTGAATTGAATTTCCATAGTTACTTTGACCACCCTGTGTGTAAGCTTCTGAGATTCACTGCCATCGAAACCATCCATCACACGTGGTTGGCTCCCCATCTTATAAAAAGCTTTAGGAAAGGAAGGTCAAAAGTTGCATTTTCATGAGGTCCAGAAGGGACAAGAATTATAAAATCAGATTCCAGGAAATAAGTAAGCTATCACAGTAAATAAAATCTAATGAGCCCCACTTGATCGAAATGACACAGAAGGAAACGTTTCTGCTTTGTAATGGAATTAGAGTCTTGAATAAGAAAGTGGTGTCTGAGTGGGAGCCTACAGTATTTTCTGAAGAAAATGATCAAATAAATATTGGAAGCGTGATTACATATGGGTCTATAAATGAATGCTGATGTTTTATTTTGGGAGGGTGAGGGAGGAAGGAAAAAAAACAACAATAACCTGGCACTGCTTTTAACGTAAATGCTTTATAGTTTATTATGCAAGTGAAATATGAGACAGACCCTAGAGGCATTGTATTAAAGCACTTCAAGCAATTCTTTGTTTCCATGGGGAATGTGTGCTTTTTTTTTTCTTCATTCCATCTGTCAGCAGTAGAGGTCTCGTGCTTTTCTATTGCTGTCTCTGCCTTTTAATATGTTTTCCAAGTTCAAATCTACTGCTTTCTTCTGACTCCCTCCAAACGGAATATGTTTTATCTCTTTAGTACAAACCTGAACTCTCTGAAGAGTACATCAAAGATCTCTCGTGAATTCTGAGAACTTTTCTGCTGGGGGCTGCATTTGCATCTGCTAGAGAGGAAAGTTGCCTGGTGAAATATGAGCAGGTTTCTTGGAGCCCAGGCCGGAGTGAAGGCAGGAACTACAGTTTCCTGACTCCCAGCCCGAGTCCTGATGCCTGGTCCGGGGCCACCCCAATAAAAACAGTAGCAAAAACAAACAGTGAAGGAGCTGGGCTATGAAACGGTGACTTTTCCTAAGAAGTAGATGAAGCAAAAAAAGTCTGCCTGTTTTATACCAGTCTTTGCAACCGCATTTTATATCCCAATGAATCATCAGAAAAAAATGCTTTCAATAAAATGTCAAGTTCAAAGCTGACTTCTATTTGAAGCTAAGGTGACCTCCCAGTTAGAGCACAGACAGACACAGTCTTTCCGCTGTTGTTTCTCTGACATCATCTAAGGGTCTGCAGTAGATGACGAGCTGCTGGGGAGTTCCCAGGGTATTTTCATACTTCCTGTGAGTAATAAGAACTCCTTAATGTGGCATGCCAGCCAATGCGAAAGCAGTTATTACAGTCTTAAGTCATCGATTTCATTGTGAGTATATAAGCTCTTTATTGACATTAGGGGAAATGATGGTCCAGGAATATAGTAGGCCCCATGTTTCAAACCTGATGAGGGCAGCATGTGAATGATAACTCACAGTGGTTTCTGTCTTACAAGAAATAGCTAAGGGTAAGGCAGTGTGTGCATGCGGGGAGCCAGCACCTGCACAACCTGCTCTGGCAACACAGCTCCGGGAACCTGGGCTTTGTGATGCTCACAAGAATGGAAGGAGCAGGGAGATACTGGAGATGTATTTGGGGAAACCAAATCCTTGATTTTTTTTTCTCTGCTCCTATGTAGCCCAGAGAATCAGAAGTGAAATTATCTTAGAAGTAGAAAGTGTAAGATGCTTCTTGTCATGAAAATATTTTATATGCTCCCTCGGGGTTTTCCTTGATTTCCTTAGCTGTCCAATAGAATAGAATAGATAGAACTTTTTAAAATAAAATCTCATTTTATGGATATCTGAAAATATATCTATTTTTTCATATATATATTTCAGATACATAAAAATCAGAAAATATTTCTGATTTTTATAAGGACCTGGAAATAATTAGTGAATTATATAAATACTGAATTTTGTCTTCCTTTGATCACCAAGTCACCACTTAATGGTATTAGGAGAAATGTCCACTCTTGAGTTTTCTTCATTTTTTTGTCTTTTTTAAAACTACATCTCACTTATTAAAGATAATGTTAAGTTAGTGAATAATATCTTAGCCCTTTACACTTTTAAAAATTCTACTAACACTGCCTGCAGCTCATAATTCTCCAAATAATTAAAAAAAAAAGAAATAAGAAAAAAAACAGGACAGTCTGCAAGCCATTTATTATATCTATACAGAGGCAGGAATCCTAGCCTGAATTGCACTCTAGAATATTCTCTAAATTGTGCTAGACTATATCAGTATCAACGAAAGCAACAGTGCTTACCTCCTAATTATATTTCTCTTGGCTGGTACTGACTAACATAGGCCTTGCTTCATGCCACAAAGGACTCAGTGTAGCTGTATATATGCCGAATCTGCCAAAGTGGGCTCTTCCCCGGCATACTGAACAATGACGAAATTTGAAGAGATGTTTTGACACTGATCAGGATAGGCACAATGCACATGGTGAGGGACACATCTTCAGAGGGAACGAGGGTGATAGCAAGGCCTGCACTGCCACTCTGTGATAAGGATTGTCGTAGAGTAGGTACTTAATAAATGATAATGTATTATTCCACATAATCTACTTTATGTGTTTGGGAACATGTCAGATACTTCATGGGGGTAAATTAATTACCATCTTTCTTAAAATATTGACAAAACAGCAAAAAGATGTGTTGGCTCCTATTTAAGATATATGTATAGTCTCTATTTCCACTGGATATTTTAAAGTGTTAGATTTGAAGACAAAGAAATTGATACTCAAAAACTTTGAGACCTAAGATCATTGCTTTATGATTTAACTTATTTTCAAATACCTCAACAGAGACAGTATGGTGTATATGTTTACCTCAGTTTCTTCTAAAGTAGCGTGGCCTTAACATTTTAGGCATTCTAATACAAAATATACACTCCACGTGATTAGTTAACATTTATGAAGTGCTTGATTAGGTAGAATTTTGCAAAGAAACAACTAACACAAACAAACAATAACAATAAAAAAACTGTATGCTCACACTCCAGGACAGGCTGCTCCAAATCTATAGCTGTTCTTATTTTCCCCAAACACTAAACAACTGCTGATAGCATGAAAATGCTAGAAATTACCTTTCCTTGGTAAAAAGGGTGGTGTTGAAGATAGGTGGACTGGTTAGTCAAACTGGACAGGTGTCCCTGGACTTGCATTAATAGGATGTGAAAATACACGGAGCTCAGTAGGGCACCCCATTGGGAATGGCTCTCAGGGCTCAGGGCTCCTTCACCCTGCTGTTAGCTACTTAGGACTCCTTGGGAAAAAAGATAGTTAAATTCTGCCATTAGCTTATTTTGACAGCTGTCTTGGGAAAACTTTTATGCAATGTGCTGTCATATCAGTTAAAATTTCAGAGAACTGGGCTTCATTGAGCTTGCATAATAAGTTGAATGACTGCTTTATTGTCTGCTTAGTGATAAATATTTTATGTCTCACAGAATTTGATCTGAGACTTTTTTCATTATAACATGCCACCTGGTAGTAATGTTGCAATGGGGGAAAAAAAAAGGAAAATTTCACCTACCGCTAACTGAAAGTTAATATTTTTATAAAACAACTGAATGATTCTGAAAAACCATATGCACATAGGTCAGAACAATACCTCATCTAGTCTGTGACATGGTCCCAGGATCCAAGCCTATGGCCGACTCGCTGGCTTCCACGTGATCCCGATGCTTCTTTGTAGAGTCTCGTCTGTATTTATCATCCTTGACAGTCCTGAGAAATCCGTTGTAAGTACCTCGCCTGGATTTAGGCATGGTGACACTGACAAGGTGGTATAAATCTGTCATTTTGACTTTTCAAATTCCCTGGTCTTCAGAAGCCGCCTGTGGCTCATTATGCTGCGATAGAAATTTCAGGCTTGTGGTTAAGTGCTTCTATGAGAGTGGTTGAGTGAGACAATCCTTGTGTTAAGGCAGGCTTTGACATTCATGAAGCTTTTCCTTAAAACTTTCTAACTTGGCCAAGTATGGTTGTGGCAAATTAATCTCATGGGAAATGTTTTTCCCTCGGGTATATCATATTGCCAGTGGGGACTTAGGTTCCAACAGAAGCAAATCTAACTTCTGTCAGCAAGAGAACCAGTAGAGCAGAGACGTTACATCAATCACTAAAGGAGTTCTTTCTCCGCTTGTGTTTTCCTTATTTTTCTCTCTCAGAAATTTAGAATTGAGTTTCGGAATTTGTTAATACCCCAGCTCCACAACGATTAGAGGCTACCACATGATTACTGAGGAGGGGATTTAAAACCATCAACTGACATCTGAATTTCTCTGAACTCCATTTCCATCCCAAACAGTAGGGGCAACTCAGAAATTTTTGCCATAGACCATAAACATGGCCTGGGCAGTGACCTGTGGGGTTCACTTCTCTGAGAAGTTCAGAGTCAGGGAACTTTTTCAAGGCTTGTAATGGGTGAAGACGGGAGATAAAAATCATGAATGAATTTCATTGTGACTCCCATGGTTTATTAGCAGCAATCGAAATAATATTGTTACTAAACATTTATTTTTACATGTATTCAAGTACCCAGAATACCCAAGTCACAGTCAACTGACCAATTATTTAGAATAAAGTTTAGATCTTATTGTTAGGATATTACTTTAAAAAATATGTTTTAAAGTTTTCTTTTAATAGTCAAAACACTTGGCTCCTATGTTTTTAATGTAGTATGAGTCAAATAATCATTGTATAATTACATAGTCATGCAAGTAAGTAGATATTTGAGGAATATATAGCAAGACATTTAAGAAAATAAAGAGGAAGAAGATAGAGTTGCATGTCTCAAAACAAAATTTTTGAGATATTAATTATTTTTTAAATTATAACATTAATATATGATTGTTATAATAGATGCAAAATATAGAGAAATATGAAGAATAAAATAAAATGGTCAACAATTCCACACTCTAGAAATAAAGTTGTAAACATTTTCACATATTGGTTTCCATATTTTCTACCAAGCTTTTACATAAATTTTATTTTTTAAAGATTTTATTTATTTATCTTTAGAGGGGAAGGGAAGGAGACAGGGAGAGAAATATCAATGTATGGTTGCCTCTGATTTGTCCCCTGCTGGGAACTGGCCTGCAACCCAGGCATGTGCCCTGACTGGGAATTGAACCATGATCCTTTGGTTTGCAGGCCTGTGCTCAATCCATTGAGCTACACCAGCCAGAGCTACATAAATTATATTTTAAAACAAAATATTCTAATTTTAGTTTTATTCATTTTTCTATCAAAATGGAAATTGTGGGCTAGTGAGTATATACAATTTTGAGAACACAGGTACATATTGCAAAGCTGCTTTTGTAAAATATCCTTTATTTCTTATTTCCAAATAGTATATGTGTGGGCCTGTGTCCTTGTTTATATATCAAGTAATATAATTCTGTTCATCTTTGAAATCTGAAAAAATATAATTAAAAATAACCAAGACAGCAAATTGATATTTGAATCTCATTGCTTTAATTTGTCTTTTTGTTCTAGTAGGATATTTATTTTTAAATTTATTATAAGAGCTCACAGTATCCTAATATCACCATTTTTCTAGCAAATATGTCACACTTCATTATTTATGATTTTAAGATCCTCTGTTTTGTTATCTGTATATTAAAATCATTCTAGAGAAATTTTTATTCTGTTTTTTTTAATTGCTTTAAATCTTTTCTATAGAGCTTGTGCTTTGATGCTGACAGACCATAAGCTTCCTCACAGTTAGTCTTCCATGTTTTTTTTAACCCTCGATTTTTATAATGTTTATTTTTCTTTGGTGTATTAGTGTTTTTCCAGAGTATATCTAGATTTTGACCATTCCTCCAGGAATTGGATTGGAAACTGTAGATTGAAGTCTCAGTGTAGTTCATAGAGCTTCTGTTACGCATTTCAACAGGGCTGCACTTTCATTTGTAATTCAGAAATACGAGGTACCTCCATATTAGCTATTCAGCATCCATCCTTTACTTTTGGTGCAGTGAAAGCTATTATCGACTTTTATAATTCTGCTACTCATTGCTCCAATTGCATTTCTAAATTCTTACATCACATTTTTTCTCAAAATGGTCCATAAATATCTTCTATATGTTTAAATGTCTGTTTGCTTATAATTCAATCCAGTATTAATCTCTTCTGTTTTCTTATCTCTTCTTTTTTCCTTATTTCACAATAATTGTATTTTATCAACATTATAAAGCAGATGCTATCTGAAATTTACTTTTCCTTTCTGTAGTGACTCTTTTATGTTTTATATATATATATATATTTGTTATTACAACAGAATATTTCATAGATTATACAGATTCTGTTTGTGTGTGTATGCTGCTGCTTCTGTTGACTTATCCTTAAAATTGTACAGGTTTTATTCTAGACAAGTTCATTGCTTTCTCAAAGAATGTTGCTGATTGTTTTTGCGGTCTTTCAATTTACATTTGAATAATATTGAAACTGATTATTAAATTTTAATTAGAAGTCTTATTAGGGAGACTTGCACAAAATTTCTTTTAAATTTTTGTGTAATTCCCATGTAAAATTCCTGACCCAATGTACCTAGTCAAGCCTCCTTTTAAACTCATGAGTAACTCTGCTTCCTCGTCCTCCCACTAAGGACTGCATCAAATAAAGTGTAGCTTTGTAAGGCTCTTTTCCTCGAGTCTGATGCTATCATCTCCCAAAGAGGACATCTCAACTTTCATGCCCATTCACACCTCAAAATCAGCATATTTAAATTTGAAACATTTTTCTTCAAATCACCTCCTCTTCTTTGCTCTCTGTCACAGTGAAGGCTGCTAAGTAGTTGGCCAAGCCAGGATCAGAACCTCCTTTTTACTCATCCTTCTTTGTTATTCCTTCAAAATACCAGTTTCTAAATTCTGTCAGTTTAACTTCTATGGTAAACTCAACTGTGAAATCCTCTTAAGCATTCTATTCTCTACTCTCGACCACCATTAATTCCTTTTCTTCATAGTGGACAAAATAACTTTCTAAAAGAGAATCCCACAGTGGTATCTCTTGTATAAAAAAGAACACTTGCTTATCAACCTTCCAATAAAGCTTACACTTTTATAAACATTAAGTAATTTTTCCTGAGTTTGATGCCCTGCATATTTGTTAAGAGGAAGGTTGTTAAGGTTCATTTTACATTCCCTGACCCCTACCCCCAACCTAGTTCTAATTCAGGTATAATAAACTATTTCACACCTAAGCAATCACATATGATCTCCATTCTCCATGGAATAATCTTCCTGCTCAATGCCTGCTTTTTGCTCCCCTCGTCCCTAAATAGATAGCTGTCCTCTCCCCTTTTAATGACTCTATGTTATTCTGTGTTTCCCGTAACCTAGCACCTTTTCTAATGTATTGCCATTGAGTATGTAAATATTTATTTCTCTTAGAAACTCTGCATGGAGAAAAACCGGATGGCTGTCAACGTGGTATAGAGCTGACTTCTGTACACGGTGCTGTGAGGATGAGCTGCTGCTGCCACTGTAAATTTTCTATGTATTGCAGGCACTTGAACCTGCCCTGGAGATTTGCCTCTTAGTGTCTTTAGTGATTTCCACTGTGCGGTCCCTCTGTGTCAGTGAGGCGACAGAAATTACACTTAAACCACCTTATTGTCAAAATGTGTTGGAAGACTTTGGAAGACTTTTGTTGCAACTGTCAGAAGACTTTGGTGCCACTGATCTTGGGAAGAGCAATGATACAGCTGGATCCCAAGAAGAGCGGAAAGGAGGGAATTAAATGCTTCCCTCCTCTTGGACCTTGGGTCTCCCTCTGTCTTGTCATGGCTCTCTACACAGCCCGTCCCTTCTCTCTAGCTAGAGAAAGGCTTTCTGCATGTGTAGAACACCTGGTTACCTACAGCTCCCAAATGTATGCTCGTAAGTCCTTGGGAAGAAATGATTGACCCTGATTAAATCAGGAAACAGATTTACTATTAGAATGAGGGTGGTTGTGTGTAACGGCACAGATGGAGGCAAGCGCTGTGCCAGGACAAAGTCGGCCAGGTAGACTGAAACACGACATTTCTGAAGCCTGCTCTACTTCCATCTTCTGCCTCTTCCAAGATGAGATGATTCTGGAATCAACGAAGTCCCTTAATTTTTTTTTTCAAGGCCATATTAACTTGAGGGGGAGAGATATTCTTTCCAAATGAGAAAGCGAGGCTTCCTTTATAGAAACCCATCTGCATTGTAGATATTACATTACTCAAAGTTTCTGCATGATGATAGCTTGCTCTTTTTGTTCCCAGGAGTGTTGTTTTACCTTATTTTTCCTTCCAGAATTTGTGGAGCTTGTAGTAAAGTATTTCTTATTCTAATAGTCCCCTCACACTATTTACATGAAGAAGAATTCACCTGTTTTAAAATAAAAAAAAAACAAAACACTTAGCTTTTTCCTCACTGGAATAGTGTAAGGTTTGAATCAGGAAACAGCTACATGTGTAAGTTAAAAGGCATTTAAATATTCGGAAAACACTGCAGGCCGCACACTAGATAAACTCACTGCAGAACATTGTGAACAGAAAATCAAGAAAAGAGCTGCTCTTTCACCAAAATATCATGTTTTTTTTTTCACCTTAATATCCGTTCCACAAATCATCACTGCTGTTTGGAAAGTTAGTCTCATGGCTTGTTGACAATACAATTATTTTGAAACAAAAACAATAACAAAACATACACTTTCATCAGCAAGCTTTGACATAAAATGTTCTTTGCTTTTTACAATGAATTATTCAGCTTTATGCACATTTGAATTTAATAAATATAGGCATAAGATTACAGAAAATCAGTCTGGTCCTTGCATTTTCAAGATTAAGAGGAGAAAATCCATATCCATATTTCCTACTATAGACATCTGAAAAATATATATAACAAAAGTCACAGAAAATACAGTATGTATTCACTATTAGACAATGTCAATTACTTATTACACAGTTGTGCATATATTTGTGTCAGTGAAGCAGACCTAGACAAATTCCCATTTTGAAAGTTCACAAATAAAGAATATTTAATATAAATTTCAAGAAATACATGCAAAGACTTTATTCATCCACACTAATGTCGATGTTCATGTGATAGGGATAACACCAGTACTTACTAAGCTGTATTTGAATATAAGTTTCAAAAAAGCCCCTAAGATCTTTAAGAATAATTTTCATTAAAAAAAAAAAAAAAAAAAAACGTAAGAATCCCACAATGTTTGTGTGGTTCCTACCTTTGTTTTTCGGAGCTGGCCAGAGAATAGCGAATGAAAGGCATTCATACGTGATTAAAACATTTGGAAAATTATTCTCCTCAGAGACTATATACCAGGAATTCAAAACCATTTTCCACTCCCTGTTTCGCACCTTCCCTTCCTCTCTGTGGCTCCCTCTCGCTCATCCACTGGAAGCATGGCTGTGTGAAAAATGATGTAAATGGGGAAATTTCAAAGTGGAGGAGCCTCCATCTCGGAGAAACTGCCTTGCATGTCTTATTTCTCAAACATTTAGAATGTTTGAACTAAACACAATGACTTTTGGAATGGACCAGACCAACACTGTATTCCAAACAACTGTCTGTAACAAGCTAAGTGGAAAGTAGACATTTTGACTAAGAAGACTGAAAATTAATGGTATTCTTTAGAATTAGCGCAATGTATAATAACTTAGCCAATTAACACCTATAGAAATTCCTTCCTTATCTTATTAGAGCCAATAGAAGTTCTTCCTTGTCATGTCATTATTCCCTTTCTTTTTCTCAAAAAGCCTACTGCCTTGACCTCAAAATCTGAACATTGTGTGGGTGTCTGCCTGAATCAGTGCCTCCCAGAATTGTAATTCTTTCTGATCTCATATAAATCTTCATTGCTTCTCACTTTGGTCTTTCCTTTTAGGTTAACAGCCACAACTCATTCGTTCCAACTCAAATATTTATTGAGCATCTATTATGTGCTACTATGGACATGGTGCCAGTTACCAGGGTACAGGTCCAGGTTTTCAAAGAGTTTATCTAGCAAGTGTGATAGCCAATATATAAATAAACACATACATAAGAAGTTGTTTTTTTTACTTCCAGATTATGATAACTGGAAGAGGGAAGGGAAGAGGACAAGGAGACTGTGACAGGATAGAGACTAATGGAGCCCTACTGTGGATGGGGAGGTCAGGAAAGGCTTTCAGGAAGGGAAGTCAGAGCTGACAGCTCAACTTGAAAGCTGAGCAAGGTTTAGCAAGGCTAAGGCCCTGAGCAAGGCAGGAAAGGACTTGCCCTGTTCCAGAAACATAAGCCAGACTATTGTCACAGGAAAAGAGAAGCCATTGATGAGTTTAAAGCAGAGTGTGACAAGGTCTGATTTGCATTTTAAAATGGTTTCTGGTGACTTTTTAGAAAATGAAAATGAAATAAGTTGTGGAAGCATGGGGCCAGGGTGAAAGCTACTGGCAGCAATGCACCACAGGTACCTTCCAAGCGTATTCTGGGGTTTCCTTAGACCTTCCGAGAAGTATGCAAGCAAGGATTGTTTTAAAAACCATTTACTGCCCTTCCTAGGACTGATTACCTGCGAAGCCTTTCTTCTTTGCAAATGTTTACCTCTTTGCCACACTGAAGGCTGCCATAGGTGTTATTTAGGTTTTGAATTCTTCGAGGCACTAAATGGAGAACAATTTCAAAGACTGATACAGATTTTGAAAACGGAAATTATTTTACCAACTGAATACGAGCCCTTTTGCAAGTTAGGTGATTTCCAAATGTCCCTTTCAACAAAACTGCAAGGGAACTCAGCTGAGTGGTTAACTGATAGATCTTTATCACTTTTTTTTACAGAGCACTTTTTGATTTTTGCCATGTAATTCAATTCAATGAATTTTGTGATGGTGCTATAATCGTTCTTCATTCCCATGCACTTACTTATGTAAAAAATTATAGTGTTTGTATTTAAATGGGATAAAATAAAGTGCTGAAAAGAAACATTCTAATTTTAGCACTAAGTATCATTTATCTGTGTACATATGAACCAAGAAGACAAAACCAGGAAGCAGAGTGTGACAAGATCTGATTTGCATTTTAAAATGGTCCCTGGTGGCTTTTTAGAAAATGAAAACGAATTAAGATGTGGAAGCATGGGGCCAGGGTGAAACCTACTGGCAGCAATGCACCACAGATATCTTCTTTTAGGTTAACAGCTACAACTCATTCGTTACATTTCCATATAACACTCAGAACATTAAGATATGTATTTATGATAAAATTTTGTTTAATTGTTATGATAACGTCTATTATATTGGTATTTTGAGCAATTTGTTTACCAATAATTGTATAAGCAAAATTGATTTTTCAGATCCTTGTGATCACAGAAAATTATATTCAAATTAAGTACAATACATATTTTTAGCAGAAATATATATTAATCAGTAAGTGACTTTAGATTGGTTTAGAATTCTGCAGAGAAATAGGATAAAAATATAAGTTTAAGGAAAGAAAAACACAATGAAATTTTCTAACATTAAGGAATCATTTGTTCACTATTATTGTTTTCAAGCGGTTCGCTCTAGGCATGAAATTGCTATTATTAGATTCCATATAACACATTTATTTTATATGCTAATATTTATAATATTACAAAAAGCATGTCCTTTCCAGCTACTAAAATTCATAATAAAAACTTACAATGTCAACTCAGAAATGTGCTATGAAGTATATAGGTTTTCAAGGTTTTTTAGTGATATATGAATAAATAAGTTTAAAAAGCACTCAAATTGTGGTGGCTTGCCTAAGGAGTGGCAATGGAGGTAGAAATAAGTGGTTGTATTGGAAACAAATTTTGAAGTTGTAACTAGCAGGATTCATTGGTGGACTGGATATGGGAGTGCAGAGTGCGATCGAGGGAGGAAATAATGCCTTTTCCTTGGTAGTTAATTTGAATCACTCATGGTTGGTATAAATAGTTTTAATGAGCCAGAAAACACTGGGGCAGGCACTGGATGGTACCAAAGAATTAAAAACTAAAGTGGAGATGCCTGTTTGACATCCATGTGAAGATATCAAGTAGCATTATGTATGAGTTCAGCCTAGAGCTCAGGAAAGAGGCAGCTTCAACATGATTAGTTAGCACACATTCTTGAGCAGTTTTGGTCCTCCTACTAGGTCACTTAAGATTTACAAGTGGAATTTCAACTACTGAATCAAGAAAGCTATTATCACTGTCTTCTTTTGTATGACATACATATACTAATTACCAGAATAAATCAGGGACTTAAGTAAAATAATATTAGTGTGTTATAAATGAAATTTGGGGTTATTCACTTTGTTCAATATAAAATACAAATGAAGTTGCATGGTTTGTCATAGCTATAAATATTAAATTCTTTCCCTACATCTTTACATAATGCATAGGTTCTTCCATTAATATAATACTTGGCTATTATTTTCAATACTTTGGAAGATATTAAATTAAGTAAATCTCTACTTTACAACTTTATGTTTGTTTAAGAAAAATAATTTAAAAGTTAAAAATGGCCAATATTTACTTAGAATTAAATGAAATGATAAGAAACTATATATTTTTTAAACCCACAAGTACCACAAATTATAGCAAACTACAAAATATTGCAATAAACTTATTAATAACCTTAGGATACATTTGTAATTTTATTGGGGATCTGGTTATGATCAATAATTCTGACAAATATAAAAACTAATATGGAAATGAATAACAGGAGTAATTAGGGCTTTATAAAATTACTTCATCAGCACATTGAGCAACAAACTTACATAACAAATTAATGTTTTACTGCATATTTGGACCCATGCTACATATGTGCAGGAACTTTGTCACTGATACTTCCTTTTTATGGCCATTTTGCTATACCAGTTGCAAGTCTGCATGCTGTTTCACTTGGAACCATCAGGACAAGGTGCATTAGTGATGCTATGATGCTATGGATTTATGAGAGGGTCAGGTGTAAAATATATCCTTGTTCGCACAGGCAAAAGTTGAAGTTTGCAAAATCTTATATACTTATTTAATGTGATTTTTTATCAAGAGAAAATATAGAGCATTTATTATTGTATATGTTGCATTATCCAATATATTTCTGACAGGAGAGAAATTTTAAGCATTGATGAGAATAAAATACTCCAATAAAAAATTCAAGTTACTGGTCCTGGCTGGTATAGTTCAGTCGATTTAGCACAGGCTGCAAATCAAATGGTTCAATTCCCAGCCAGGGCATGTGCCTGGGTTGCAGGCCAGGCCCCCAGTAGGGGATGCTCAAGAGGCAGCCACACATTAATATTTCTCTCCCTCTCTTTCTCCTTCCCTTCCTCTCTCTAAAAATAAATAAATACAATATTAAAAAAAATTCAAGTTACTAATGAAAAGAAGAAATTCTCACACACTGGTTCCAGGCTTTATGCTTTCTACATTTTGTTCTCTTATACTCTACACATTTCCAGAGCCCGGAAAATACAGGACAGGTATTGCAAGGCGACTCTGACCCTGCACTTTTGTGTCTGACCACCAGGGACCGCCACATGGGAGATGTCCTGGAAGCCTATCTGTACTGGGCAGCCAGCAAGAACTTCTCAAACAACTGGAAGAGAGACGGGGGTCAGAGTAGCAGAAGCGAGTTGATAGATTGTACTTGAAATATATTTTTCTGCACACCTGACACAGTCACATGAACATATTGCTTGAGCCCCTGAGAACCTGGTAGGAGAGAGACATGTCCCAGCGAAAGGGCCTGAAACATGGTCTACTACCTTCATGATAAATCTGCTTTGCCAT
Organism: Carollia perspicillata; assembly: GCA_004027735.1. Taxonomy (NCBI): domain Eukaryota; kingdom Metazoa; phylum Chordata; class Mammalia; order Chiroptera; family Phyllostomidae; genus Carollia; species Carollia perspicillata. The sequence goes on along the minus strand of PVKM010000780.1, from coordinate 63,843 downwards.
CCACTAAAGAAACATCTAGCAATGCTGCAGTAAACAAACACTCATCAATATGAGAAAAATAGGCTGACCATTAAAAGTTTTTTCTCTTCCATGTAAGAATTAAGCACCTATTTCTAGAACATGTTTTCAAAAGGAAATATTTTTCTTGCGCTATGTTAGTTCTACACGACTGAATGTTTCTACCTCGCCCATAGCAAAACAAACTCTCTGTTAGCTCTATTCTCAAGAACCTAATCTTGGCATACTTCAAAAAATAACAGAAAAATGTAATAAAAATAATACAGGGGATCAACGACTAAATTAATTTTAGAAATGAAAGTAGACTATTTGGCACTAATTATTTGGTATATGTAAAAATAATACGTAGGGATAACTGGGAAAATATAGGGGTCATATCTAAAAAAAAAATGAGAGAGCAAACAGGTAAGAGCTAAGAGCTACTTAAAATAGATTTGACTCCATTATGTAATTTGATTTTGTGATAAATCACTATTTAATATTATAAGAATAAATGCAAAAAAGTTATAGTAATAATAACTGGTATGTCCATGCTCTCTTACTAATTTATATGTGTTTTTAAAATACCTGCAACAGTTTTAGAAAACATTTGGGGGACTTATTTTTCTTTTACTTTAATTTGCGATGTACTTTGATGACCAAGAATTTCTATTTTTAGCTAAATTTATCACACTCTTTCATCAAACTTTATTGCATTTCCTCAACTCCCTCATTCCTTTTATAGTTAGAGTTCTTTCCTAACCTGACAGAAGCAAGCACGTCAAATTATGCCTATTTATATATTGAACTTATATATACTGTTGAAAAAATTCTAATGAACTTATTTTACATTTAGGATTTTTTAAAGCTTAAGTGTACCTATGTTGTTGAGACATTTAACCTTTCCATTCCCTTTGGATGCTGTTATCTTAGAAGTTGAATTTATTTTTTTATATCTTTCACATTTTTATTCATGACAACTTATAAAAATAATTTGAAATAGAGATGTTGTTTCTTATTTAGTTACTAATATTTTATACCGATATCCTTTCTCATCAGTGCATAGATTTTAGCAGTTGACTAACTCTGTGTCAATGTGTATTACACTGGTTTTGACAACTCAAACCTGACTAGGTTAGTTTATAACTCCGATTTCTTTATACTTGGTTTTTACTTATGCATTATATTTCAATAAGAAAACTATAGTTTTAATTTTTTCCAGAAAGGTAAAACTACATAATAATTTTGTTATTTTGTCTTTACATATGAATTGTCACTTGGCTTTAGAATTCTTGTGTCATAACGTTTTTTCTAAAAATTGACAGATGTGCCTCTACTGATGTTACCAGCTTGAGATGCTGTGTGAAGCAGTCCTTTGACATAAGTAAGCACTTTACTTGTTTATGTTATGATGCATGTGGTTTGTTGTTTGTATTCCTAGGTTATTTGAAGATGAGCAAAAATTATATTGAATTTGGAAACACTGACAAGTTAACAAGAGTAACTTCAGTGATTGGCAGGGCAAATTCCAAATGTAATCAGCCGAAGAGTGAGCCATAAGTGAAAATGTGAAAAGAGAAAGCATAAGCAAAAATTTTAAGATTGACAGCGAAATGGTAATGGGGCCTTCTAAAGGGTCATGTGGAGATCAAGTTGGAAATAAAGATGATATGTTTTGCTAATTAGAATTATCTGTGGCTGGGGACAGGGAGCAGGGGGAGAGAGGGACATTGTAAATATCTGAGAAGGGAAATACACTAGGTACACTTGTGTGTACCTAGAACACAAATGGAAAAACTGGTATTTCAGAGCAAAAAGACATACCCTTTATTGTTACAAGACTAAAGAAGACTGAAGGAGCAAATGCCATTGATGAGTAGGTTTGGAGATTTGGAGCAAATACCATTTGGAGGTAGGAAGATGAGAGGCTTGCATGTGCTGACCTCTGTTTTTCTCAGTGAAATATGAACCTTGGTTATCAGTTGACAAAGAGTGGAGAAAGATGTGTAAGAGCTTTGAGAAGCCACAGAAGCTGTAAAATAATTTTCTTGGAAAATGATTCAATATTTTACTAGTGTCAGGAGATTTGATATAGGAAAACAACAACAAAAAAATGTGATTAGACTATGTGATCTCTGTGAATTCCAGTATTATTTGAGGTTTTTCACTCTGATTTATTCTTGAGATCCCGGGATGTGTCATACAGCAAGCCACCTAACGGACATCTGACATGTCACAAATAATACTTTAAAGAGTACAGTTAGATATTCTTCCTACAGGACAGAAGCTATACTTTTTAACTGTGTATATTCTAAGTGATGGGAAATAAGTGGATGCGTGTAAAATTGTTGAAATTTAGTTTATGGTGATCTTGAATTTATAGTAACAAAATACATATTTTTTAAATTCTGGCTCCTTGTACTGAATGAGAGTTTGACTATACTTGTTTAGAGTGTGTTTTCATGAAAATTACCTCAACCCCCAAGTCTAACAAAAATAACAATGAAAATAATGATACCACTCCAAAAATTACATTTTTCATAGAATATATATTTTCTAGTAAGATATTAGAGATCTAAAACATAATGCTTTTGACAAAAATTATTAATAAATGAATAGATGTTTAAGCTAAATACTTTTAGAAGATAATAGAATGCATTTATATAAATTGAATAACTACAAAATGCAAAGCTTATGCCCTAAATCTGCAATGTTTTTGACTGGATTTTAGACACAAACATGTTGGAATTCCAGATTTTATGGAATCACACTTTCTTCTCTCTTGTGCTGCCTATAGTAACTAAAAATAAAGGAAATGCATTAAAATAATTTTATAAAAAACTATACATCAAGATTCTATGAAAACTGTAACTTTGTTGACTGCCTCAGTGTTAATAAAACTAAATTTGAGATTATAGCATATTAAATATATATCTGAGAAAGGACAGATACATTATTTATCAACATTATTTATTGCTATATAGCGTTTTCTTTCAAGGTGGCCATTCGTGCCCCTGAGATCTGTGTTTAAGCACAAAGATGCTACACTGTCCACTAGAAAGCGTTTTGACAGAGAGACATGCTTCCTTCCTAGTGGATTTCACTGCGCTTTAGGTTCAGATTTGATTCCGTAGATTAGCCACATATCTATCTTACTGTACTAAAAAAAAGATATTTTTTTGAATTCCTGCTTCATGTTTCTACCTTGTCAAGATGACATTTTATGTTTTGATTCTTCAGGGACTGTATTTTCTCTATCTGCTTCATGGAGTATAGGAAATTTCCCTGTCTTTTACTTAACATTCAATGACTCAAAATTGAACATTTAACTCAGTTGTGTTAAACTGAATACTCTATGATGAAAGATTTCAAAAGTTGATAGAAAATATACTGCAGAAAACGCCTGTAACATGTTTTCTTTATGATTTAGTTATAAAATTGAATCCAGAAAGAGAGCAAGCTGTAATTTCTGATACAATGATTTGATTGTTACATATACTTGCTAAAATCTTTTTTTATTTCAAAGCCTTGAAAAACTGGTTTTCAAGGAAATGAGAGGCAGAGAGAAGCAGACTCTGGTTCAGGGCCTCTACACTGTGAAGAGTTAGTCAGATTGTGCAGCATGAATCTCGACAAAAAGCCATTCAGCATCCTCGCCGGCATGGCCTCCACCTCCTTCAGAATTGGAAGAATGTCAATAACAATCTTCTTCTTACCCAAATTAAACGGTATTTTATCCCTGCCTCAAATCTGAAGTGAAAATGAATTTAACATTTCATTCTCAGCATCACTCAGCGCTAGTAGACATGGGAAGGGTTTCACCTTCTCACCCTGATCGACTACAAGCAAGAGAAACAGGTTGCACAGAAGAGATTTAAAAGCTTTAAACTTCAAATTTTGAAGGTTGTTTTGAAACTCCGTGAGGCAGGCCACTTTCTCTACTAAAAGAAAAAAGAGATTTCTTTTAGGCCACTCTTTCCACCTTGGACAGGGAGAGAGAAATCACACAAAAATAAAGAAATCATCATAGAATTGAAAACATGACCCCAGACAGACAAGAGTCCCACATGTTTCCTACCCATGTGATGAAAACATTTGATATTGCTCACAATAACCACTTGTGTAATGGCTTGTGCTAGATGATTTTTCTCCCCTTAAACTTGTGGATAAACTCCATAAAATGTATTGGATAAAAAATTGCTACCTGATAATTCATGTAAGAAAGAGCCGCTTAGTCTTTTGTATAGGGTATTTATTTTGTGACTTACTGATTTTATCTGTATACATGAAACAGAATTCTGATACAGTTTATATACCAAAATACTAACAAATTGTGTTTTCTAGATGACTAGAGAGAAGAGGTAAAAATAGGATGGTTTACAAATTGTGAGCAATGGTATCTATGCTGTTTGAATTATTATCCCTTACAGGACAGACGCATTATTGTGCTTCGTTGTCAGCTGACTGTCTTGGGAACTGATCCTACTACTCATTCTCCTTCATATCAAATATTCCTGCTCTGTCTCTAATCTCTCTGGCTGAATTCTTAATCTTCCATTGGAACTCCTCTTCCCCTACCCATGTCTTAAGTATGGATTTCACAAAGGCTGTGTGCAGGGTCCTCTCTGTACTCACTTCCATATTTCCTTCTACGTTGTTGCCTATCATCTACATCACAGGTGGCAAACACCAGGCCCATGGGCCAAATCCTGCTCTCCATCTTGTTTTATCGGGCCCAGTGCCTTGTTTCTCCAGAAGCAACACCAAGCTCTCGCTTAACTGTTAAGGAGTAGTTACATTTATATAGTCCTAAAATTACTTTTGGCCCTTTGAAGGCAACTGCAAGGATGATGTGACCCAGTGAAAATGAGTTTGACACCTCTGACCTGATGAGTCACAAACTTTTTTTTCAGGTTTCTTTTTGGGGTTGTCTCCTAAGCTTCCATTATGTGTAGTTATAATAACAATTTATCTGGCAATTCTCTATCTTTGTTGTACAGAGTTCTATTTTCTCCAAACGTCTTCTCCTTTCTTCCCTCTGAGATTTCTACCTTGGTGAAAGGCATCATTGTTCATCCAATTTCTTAATATGCAACCTGAATGCCAGATTTCTTCCTCCAATATCTCCCAGATTTAACTATGTACCATGTCCTAACAATGTTATATACTTAAAAACTCTTAAATCTCTCCCATGTTTGCCTTCCATATTGCCACTATCTTGATTTACACAGTGACTTCTATAGTCTAAAATAATGTAACTTCTTCTTCCCTTGGGTCTCTGCTCCAGTTCTGTTCCCACTCTGCAGTCTTTACCATTCAGGACACTGGGGTTTGAAAAATACTGAGAGTCAGACTGGAGGGGGAGCTTCCTGGTAAAAGGAGGAGAGGCTATCAAAGAGGCCCACCAGTCCAACATGCAACTAAGGAGCCTGCTTTGAGAAGATGAAAATGTGAAGCAAAATGGGATATTTTAATCAACAGGTGTATGGTGTGAACATAAAGATTGCCAGTGGAAAAGGAAATGGGTTATATTCTTTATTCACTGTTAATTTCATGTTGGTCTTTCTTCCGAGGTCAAAGACAGACATCATTTAAAGTTATGCTTTATCCAGGAGAAGGGTTTGTCTTCAACTTCTCCATTACTCCCGAGTTACTTTTTCTAACTTGTTTTTAGTGTGACTATTTTTCTACACTCAATACTCTCACACCAGAGTGACCGAGACTGAATCAGAGAATGAGCAATCTATCAAGGTCAGCACTCTACACGTCTATCTGTCTACAATATCTATTTATCTATCTATCTATCTATCTATCTATCTATCTATCTATCTATCTATCTATCATCTACCTCTAAAAATATGTAGTATATGTACTTATTTTACATAAAACTATACCACAGATATATTTGGTAACCAGAAGGTCACTAAATGAGTAGTGATAGTATCCCTATAATTATTAGTGTTTGAATAGTAAGATGAAGACACACTTCAGATGCTCTATGGGTAGAAATTGACCCATGGCTATTGTCTAAATAACCTGTGCATCTTTCCAATAAGAAATTTCAGAGAGATGAACAAGGTATTAGTCTTCTGACTAATCATATCCTGTGACAGATATCTTTTATTTCTGGTCATTTCTTTTGCTGAAATGATTATTGTTATCTTTAGTAGAGAAGAAGTTCCATTAAATGTTTATCTTAAGGCTACACTGAAAAGAAAAAGTGCTAGCAGTGTACATTATTAGGTTTGATGTGGTTAACTGAGGAGTTACCAGCAATCTTAGGATACCATGTTTTTAACAGTAAACTGAGAAATTTTAATGTGACCAACTGGTATCTTCAGTATAAATGAAGGACACTTTAATATCTTTAATAAAAATGAGGGGCAATTTTCTGCCTTTGAATATTGTGGAATATTGTTTAAATTTGATGATTTGAGACCAAAAGTAGCCTTTACTATGAACACACATGCACATATACCATGGTTTTATGCTATATATAAATAAAATACATATGCTGTATGTTTGTGTGGGTTTTTGGATGCAGTAAATTACTTTTAACCAAAATTGGTTGTATTTTAATGTATTCAGTAGAGATATTATTTTATTGCTCAAATATACATATTTTGAAATGATTTGAAAAACATTGTATATTATTTATTCAAATTTAGGACACATTTCCAGAAATGAATATGCTATTATAGTTTTGCTATGATATGTAGATTAGCAGAAAAAGAAATATATGAAGTATAAATTTATGAGACCAATATAAATCAGAACAATATCTTGACCATGTAAAATCATACATGTTATACATATTTTTCATTTAAATTATATTTCTTTCCCATTAGAATTATATTATTTTCCTTTTTTTTTTTGAGGTTTAGAGTGACCTTTGTTTTTCTTAAAACTTTGTCTATAAAGAGCTGGAAAATGTCAGTGAAACTGATGAACTATAGAACTTTAGCCATGGTTATTGAATGTTTTAAATCATTCAGAATGATGGGCTTTACAACAGTTTTCTCAAGACTGATTTCATGTGCATGAAGGCTGAGTAGTTTTACACTTACAATATATCAATAATTGACATTTAATGGCCAGGGTTTGAGAACTGACACTATCACTAGTTGTGTGACCTTGGTAAGTTCTTTAATAGTTCTGAGACGAATTTTCCTAGATAGTCATAAATACTTCACTAGATTGTCCTATGAAATAAGATTGTTTTAAAAATAAATAATATGAGACTGGTGCAGCCACTGTGGAAAACAATATGGAATTTCCTCAGAAAAACTAAAAGCGGAACTGCCTTTTGATCTAGTGATCCCACTACTGGGATTCTACCCTAAGAACCCTGAAACACCAACCAAAAGAACCTATGCACCCCAGTGTTCATAGCAGCACAGTTTACCATAGCCAAGTGCTAGAAACAGCTTAAGTGCCCATCAGTAAATGAGTGGGCAAAACACTATGGTACATTTACATGATTGGAATACTACACAGCAGAAAAAAGAAGGAGCTCCTACCCTTTGCGACAGCATGGATGGAACTGGAGAGCTTTATGCCAAGTGAAATAAGCCAGGTCACTCTGGTGTGAGAGTATTTTGAGTCTGAGTGAAATAAGCCAGGTGTTACCAAGACAAATACAATATGATCTCACCTACTGGAACCTAATCAACAATACAAATAAATGAGCAAAATAGAATCAGAGACTTGGAAAAAAAGAACAAACTGACAGTGACCAGAGGGGAAGGAGGAATGGGATAATGGGGGAAAGAAGGGGAAGGGGCAAGCTAAGGACTCATGAGCACGGATTATGGGGGAGACTGACAGTGGGAGTGTTGGCGAATGGGGTAGGGGAGAACAATGGGGCAAAATGCAGGACAACTGCAAGTGAACAACAGTAAAACTGTAAAAAATAAAATGTGGGATAAAAAAGAAAAAGAATCTGAGCCTATGGAGTCTCCATTGAAGACTGTTCTAACAAAATTCTAAAATGTAACTTCATTTCATTTTTTCCTCTTTTAAATTTGCTTTATTCTTATTTATTTATTATCCATAGTTATGGAGTACATGCCTAGGTTCCAATGGACATCATATCAAATACAAATTAAATCTTAATAAAACAAACAAATAAATAAATACTCTGTAAAACCATTAACAAATGTTAAATCTTATTTCCTGTGTTATAGTAGACTCTAGTCTTAATTGATGGACCTCATTTAACTACCAAATATTTTCCAAAGTTGTCTAATGATACTATACTAAACATAATAATAATAATTTTTATGGTGACATATGTTTAAAAAATAATGTATACTCAAGCCCCACTTTTATTGCACATTAAAGGTTCTGCGATTTTCTTCAGCAAAGGAAACTACATAATATTATTTTTTTAAATTTTTACGAGTTTATTTGGACCAAACTGATGATAACTCCTGGGAAGCAAAATCTCAATGGATTCTTAATACTGTTTAACACAGGTTTTCTGAACTTACCTGATCTAGAAACCTTTTTTTGATATAATACCTTTCATATTCATTGTCACTTAACTGGCCAATAAACAGAGATTAAATATTTGAAGATAAATATCATGTGTAAAGTTAAAACAAAAATTTACACTGATGTATAAACATCTGGATTTGCACAGAGATTAGACTTTTAAATTTAGATACATTTAACATATCAGATCCAAGAAACACACATAAAGAATGTACTCAGCATCATGCTTTATGACTGGGAATAGAGTATATTTATTTATTTGTTTGTTTCAGAGATGAAGAGAGTAAGGAGGAACCAATTGCAGAAAGTCCCCAGGAAGATTAAGCTGCATAGAATAGAAGAAAGTTAAAGAAATGATTAGCCAAATGAAGTGGAAAGAAAATTCCAGCTAAAACAAATCATATGTGATGGTATGGAGGAAGCAAGCAAATTTCGTGTGTAAGTGACAGCACGCAAATTAACTTGACAGATGTGGAATCTTAGGCTAGGAATAATGAGAGAAAGCTCAGTGAGACTGAGTGGAAATAAAATCTTAGAGGTTAGCCACGCTCAGGAAACCAATGTTTTTCATGGAACTTCAATAGCAAAACATCTACACACATTTAGTCCACTAGTCACCAATGTTCACAATTCATCATACGTTATCCTTTACTTTCAATACTAATTATTCCTGTCTAGACGTCCAGCAAGTTATGTGTACAGTTTTAGGAAAGCTTGATAAATATTTTGAGTCTGATCTTGTGCATGAGACAGAACGTCTTTGTGTGGTTTCCCAGCCAGCTAAGTGAGAGTGACGTGAAAAACACACAGAGGTGTTGGGAATGGGAGCTCCCCCTGCACACTCACCTTCCTGTAAACACTGGGCTTCCTTTTATGAATCCACCTGTTCCCCTGAAGCCTTATTTCGAGGAATGCTGCCAAAATTTCTAGTTTTAAATATGACAGTAGAATACTAAGGAGAAAATTCCATGCAGTTTCATTTAACAGAATACATTTCATACCCACGTAATCCATTAGAAAAGTAATCAGAGATTTAAATACTTGGTTTTCAGCATATTTTAAATCAGTAGACAATAAAAAGTCTTCATGACACAATACAATTTATTATTTTTTAAACCTCTGTGGACTTTGGGCTTTGGGGTGATTCCTAGGGGCCTGTGGTAAGACTTAAATGTGAATCATTACGGGGTGAAAGCTTTATGAACACAGTGATAAACACCAACAAACAAATAAAAACAAATGATAAAAAACAATCATACACCTAAAAATATTTTAACAGCTTAAAATACATTCACCATTACTGTTTATAAACCTAAAACTAATTTTTTAAAACTTCTTTGGTAAGGCAGAATATGGAACTCTGCTATTGGCTCATGAATCCTGTTCTCATAAGTTTTGGGCAATATTGTAATTATATTTCCATAACATATTCCATAATAATTAATTCTTTCTAATTTTAATACACCCCTGTCCATTATTCTGAATTAATTAGATGGAACTTCTTGTCAGAGCATTTTCAAAACAGAATGTACAAGGAATTTCATACACATTTAAAGAATTATTGTAAAAAGTGAAAATAGATGTGAAGGACCATGTTGTTTTGTCAATTATAATCTTTCAGAAAGCAAAGCTGAATTCCCTTGTGAGTGGCATTTAGATAGTAGGAACTTATAGTTATTCTTGGCAAGTGTATAGACCTTAGTCCAAACCTGTGAAATTAGCTTCTTTAATAGCACTTCTATAATCTTAAGAAAGTAAAGCTGTTTTTTCAACTGTGTTGATAACGATGGTGTCATTGAGGCAGAGTTTATATAGGTAAGGCCTGGTTCCATGGACCATAATAACCAGTCTGTCCTCAAGATGTGGTCTTCAATATGACCAGGAACAGGACAATGACTGTGCTCTTGCCACACTGCAGAGTACCAATAAGTTTATTTATTTACTATTTTGTTCTATAAAGGATTTGAATTGGCTTGCAAATCTCAAAATAAATAGTGAGCAAGTCAAGATGAAGGGAGAATATGGGCATGAAGATCAAAGTCAGTGGGATGAATGCACACAGACACACCCATTGGAGAATCTTAGGCGGTTTCTATAGGTGAACCTCAGGTCTGTGTGCAGGTTGCCTAATAACAGGACAGTGAAAAGAAGGGAGAAGTAAATATGTGAATTATTTAATCAAAGTCTCTATAAAAGTTAAAATTCAAGTAGTTAATTAAATATAGGGATTTTTTTAGAGCTGAATAGAAGGGCATGTCATATAAACTAGCAGACAATATCTTTGACATCATCCCTAAATTATGAGGCTAATTAAATTTTGTATGAATTTTGTCAATTAGGCCATTGGTTAAAGATGAAGGCAAACCTACAGCATGCTAAATAGACGTCGTCCCTTGCTTTGATTAGTATTCTGTGTAGAAAGGAATTTCCTGGAAATCTCAGTTTTTTTCCTGGAGGCTTCCTTACAATCTAGAGAAATCATTTATGCATTTAGCTATTCCTCTGATACTTGGCAAATCAGGATCTCCCGAGCTTCTTTTTAAAATACAGTTCATGTGGAAAGCATTGAAAATAGACCATAAACGTTGGTATGCATTCCTTTTCCTTGGGAGTGGTGCAAAGCATGTGCAAATTACAACAATATTTATTTTAACTGCTCTATTTTAATTAATTATTGTTTCTTACAGCAGTTTTAATCACAATTTTGATTATTTTATCTGTACTTCAGAATTTAATAGAGTGCTGACAGATGTTTAAGATGCCTGCCAAATGATGATGCTGTGCTCAGTCCTGCTGTATCACAGGGAGCCTTTTCCCAGGGCCAAAGCACAATGTTTGGTGCATTTTCCTCATTAAAAAGACCATCTCATAAGTCACCATTCATGGAGCAGAAGGAAATTTGGCTTCTGCAGTGTCTATCTTTAATCATCTGAAAGCTTTTAAGAGCTGGTTAATTATGTAGTACACAAATCGATAATCTTCAGCAGATAAAAACTCTAAGAGCCAGTCATCTTACTATTGTTCACTGTATATGGACTACGTACAAATAAATCTGGCTTTTTCTTGATGTTTGAATAACAGTTTTCAAAGACATGGCTTAACTTAAATCATTTTTTATCTATATAATAACTGCTAAGAACACATCTTTCTGGTTATCTCTAAATAACACGTCTTTATAATCGGAGTCAAACTGATTGCTAAAAGAATGAAATTATGTAAGTTTTCTTGCCACCATATGAAGTTAAAAGACTTAAAGATGTGCTTTCTACCAGTTCTTGGGATTTGAAAAATACCACCATGATAACAGTATACAAGAGTGTCCACACCCCAGCCCTGCCCACACACTTTGCTGAGGCAGTGTGTCTACGAAGCCGTGTTGTATTTTGTCACTCCATTTTTCTGTTGGTGTACCTGATTAGTCCAATGTTAAGCTCGTGATTCCTGCATAACTAAGTTAACACACTGAAAATGATCTCTTTTCTATAACTTTGATCTGTGGCCTAACAGGAAATGCAGTTGAACAATCTTGCCTAGTGACCAGATATTTAAAGGTCTCTAATGTTTTAGAACCCAGAGTCAGGCAACAGGTATGTGTTATACAAGCATAAAGGAATATAACTCCAAAGCATATGCTGATGATAGAAATTCAGATGAGTTTTTAAAAAATGAAAAATTGGTATAAGTCATCAATAAGAAGAATGTGTGAGGAATTTCAACAATGAGAAAGACACGGTAACAATATGCTGTGAATGGTTTCTGGAATTGGAAGTCTTAGCAGATGCCAGTTCCAAACACCAAATGCCACTTCCAGGATTGCAGTGTGCAGAGAAGTGGCAAAAGCTAGACTGGTCTCAAGTCCTCATATAGTTCATAGGAACAAGATATATAATATAAACCCCCCCAAAATCTAGGGTAAGAGCCTGAGGCATACAGAAGACAGTTAAGACTTGGAAGTTCACACTTCAGAAGAAAATGGACTTGCTATCGTCAGAAGTGAGGTTCCAGACAGAGAAACTAGAGAAGAAAATTGGCTTTTGAAAGGCTATTACTAGGATCAACATGTCAGGGAATTTTAAATACTAAACAGTATGAAAAGTAAATAGTCAGCACTGAGATCCTGCCCACAGGAATCACAAAGGCTCGTTGGGCCTGACTGCTGGGTTATGGCCTAGAGACAGTAGCTCCCCAAAGGAGCTCTGGCCCGCAACAGCTCCCACTGGTCCCAGAGCAGGCTCCACAGGAAAGAACACTTCAGGCTCCAAGCCATGCATTTGGGGGATGCTTCTGGGCAATAACTTTCTAACCTCTTTCTCTCTGTGTTTTTCAATATTTTGATTTTTGATCTTGGTTTAGCACTATCATACCTTTGGTCTGACTTTTTAATTGTTTTGTTCCCTTTCCTAAACTCAGCAAGTCCCAGAGATATAGCCCATCCCTCGCATTTGTAATTCATGCTCCTTTCTCCCTTCCTACCACACCACAAACGTCTACTGACCCAAGTCTGATCCACTCCCAGGCCTCCCCTGCTCCTGTAAAGAACATTTCCGTCATGCAAGGAAACATGAACTTGGGATCTAAATGGAACCTCATCAATAAAACTAAAGCATCAGCCAAAAGGGAAGTTCAGCAATGTCAACTTGGTCAGGGGAACAGTGTTAGTCTTCTAGCCTGATCCATCAATCATTCCTGAGGTACTGTTAGACACCATTATTTTTTTCACAGATGTTTGAAATGGACGGTCAGTACCAACCAATAAAGGTCAGGTTTCAAAGCCCAGGCAATTAACCGCTCCTGTTTGTGCTGCATGCTCACCCCTGTACAAGCCAAACTGAATGCAAATGTTTTCTTTGTTAGACATTGCACTGGTCACAACAGAAGTATTTTATCCCAAGAGCAGAAAATATAAAACTTATCAATGTTAGTACTTTGGTAATAAAGAAATAGAGAAAAACCCTTACATTGATTTTAAAGTAAGTTACTTCTGAAATTTTTAGAATGTATTTGCTTGCTAACAATGTGGGGAAAATAGGCTTTAGAAATTAAAAGCTCTTTAGATTCTAGATATACCAATTGATCAGTTAGTAACATATTAATAGCCATTGGCTTTCCATTATTCATCTTCATTAAAGTCTTCTAAGCATAAAGGCAAAATTATATTTCATGGCTAAAACATAATTAACACATTTATTTCAAATCATGGTTTCCTGGTGGTGTTGCAATTTTACTTCTTCATAGGTGGACCTTGAAATTGCCTGGCGACAGATGCTCACCACCCACCACAGGGTGGACTCCTTTATTGTAGTACTTTCTTTCTCCTACCAAAATTACTAAGAGCATAATCTTTTTGAGGGAATATCAAACAATAATTCTACAGGTGCTAATATGAATATTAACTTTTACAACTGGCCAAATTTTGCAGTATGTGTTCTAATTAGCAAACCCGACTTACGTATGGACCGACTGTTTCTTTTTTTGGGGGGTGGTCAGTGGAACTGTTTTTTTTTTGAAATTTAACTTTATTTTAATTGTTGTTCAAGTACAGTTTTCTGCCTTTTACTCCCATACCAGCCCTCCTGACCTCCCTCTTATTTCCTCCCCTGCCTTGTTTTTGTCCATGTGTCCTTTATACTTGTTGCTGCAAACCCTTCCTCTTTTCCCCTGAAATTCCCTCCCGTCTCCCCTTTGGTCACTGTCAGCCTGTTTTCTATTTCAATGTCTTTGGTTATATTTTGCTTGCTTGTTTGTTTTGTTGATTAGGTTCCTGTTAAAGGTGAGATCATATGGTATTTGTCTTTCACTGCCTGGCTTATTTCACTCAGCATAATGCTTTCGAGTTCCATCCATGCTGTTGCACAGGGTAGGAGCTCCTTCTGTCTTTCTGCTGCATAGAATTCCACTGTGTATATGTACCACAGTTTTTTTTATCCATTCATTTACTGATGGGCACCTACGTTGCTTCTAGTACTTGGCTATTGTAAATTGTGCTGCTATGAACATTGGGATGCATAAATTCTTTTGGATTGGTGTTTCAGGGTTCTTGGGATATAATCCTAGCAGTGGAATTGCTGGGTCAAAGACAGACCCACTTTTAGTTTTCTGAGAAAATTCCATACTGTTTTCCATAGTGGTTGTACCAGTGTGACTGTTTCTGATTTGTATACATATTATGTTCTTATTTATGTTTCACAAGAACAGTATTTTTGGTAAATTTTATAATCATGATCTTTGTTTCTTCCAAATGATCATGCTACCTGTTCATGTACTGTTGAGCATACCAAAGAGTCAATCAGCAATGTTGACAGATATCTGTGGTCATCTTGAAAAATTAGCATAAAGACCCTATTTTTGAACTGAATATGTTTAGTGTCACTAAAATTGGACTCATTTTAGTGTGATTTAGACTAATGTGATGTGAACAATTTTCAATTAAATTGCACAAGGAATATTTTATAATATTATCTAAGTTATAACTAATTTCTCAAAGGTTCCTATGATATTACCCAATTTACAACTTAATAAGAGCTTCAACAATACTTTGAAATAAGGCTCTGACATAGTCACAAAATCACTTCAGCTATACAATAATAGCTACATCTGTTGTTCTCAAAATTGCACAAAAATCAACACATGTCTCTAAAGAAAATAGTTATAAATCTCATTTCACAATTGCACACTAATATCATGGTTCTGAATATGATATTATGATATTATAACTCCTTAGGAAAGCATCTTACTATATTCATATGCTCTCATATGGGAAGAAAATAGATTATTTTCTATTATTTATCAACCCTGTGGAGTGTACATGGAAGATATTGAAAAGGAACACAAATTGCAGAAGAGGGTCAGTATACTCAATTTTTAGTCTTCAGTTTTCATACTTTTCAAATATCAACCCCAAATATAGTGCACAAAATTTGAGCACATCAGCAAATTATCATTAAACTATTTAAGAAGTTGGCATATTCAATTGACTTCTTCCTGTAATAAATCCAGCAAGTGCTTTAGTAATGCATAATTATGAAATTAAATAAATTCTCATTCACCCAACTGGAAAACTTCTGATGTAGGTAACATCCTAATGGAAATATAACATGGAAGAAGTAAACAGGACAGAAAAAAGAGAACAACTGGAAAATGTGGTAGTTTGAAAGAAAGAAGGAATGGCTAAAGTTTGCCCCATTCTTCTGTTTAAGAAGCCATAAGAATAGGCACATTATTAAAATATGTGTGGAGAAGCTATGCTGCCATTATATCTATTATCCTTCAGGGCCAGGGCTGGAAAGGGTAAACTTTTGGCATGACTCTTCTGTGGGGTTCAGACCAGATTCAGTTACTTAACCAGACCTTGAATTTCAAAGGAGTGGATGGTTTTTAGGCTACAGGTCACTTCCTGAAAGCTACTCTGTTCTTAAATAGATTATGTAAATAAAGCTCAAGAAAAGTCAAACAGGCACAAGTCTCATAACCTGATTTATGGCCTCTTCAATATAGGCTAAATAAATGAAAATTAGATTATAAGATGCTCTAAAGCAAATATTTTTTATTCACTCATTGAATAACCTCATTCATTGGATAAATTTATTCATTGAAAAAAATAAAAACATTCTTACATCGTTTAAAAATTTGATTCTAATAGTAGCCTTGAATGAACTACTTCATTATAAATATACAGCTTAGTCTGTATAAGTTCTTATATTTGTTTACACTTTCCTTTTATATTCTCTAGAAATTCAAGATGCCTTCATCAGTGATTATGAGAATTAGTTCGTATTTTATTGCAGCATATAATACACATTTAAAAAACTATAATCTAAAAAGTTTATGAGAAAATAAAAGCATTAAAAAAAGGAACACCTGGCTGGTGTAGCTCAGTGGATTGAGTGCGGGCTTGTGAACCAGTCGCTGGTTCAATTCCCAGTCAGGGCACATGCCTGTGTTGCGGGCTAGGTCCCCAGTGGGGGCCATGAGAGAGGCGGCCACACACTGATATTTCTCTCCTTCTCTTTCTACTTTCCTTTCCCTCTCTCCAAAAACAACTAACGCAATCTTTTTTAAAAAAGGAACAAAAACACGTATTTACTAAACTTGACTTGGATGATAGGTGTCAGAAAAGTCAAGCATAGGTAAGATGTGTTAAAATACCTTAAAGAAAGAGTGTCCAAGTTGAAATGAATAAAACACAGACTAAGGTTTTGTGGGGTGCTAGAACTCGCAATAGAATCTGCTTCAGCCTTGATTCAGCAGTGCTTCTGACCAACTACTTGTCACTCCCATGAAAGCTCGGGATGATAAACCTTCAGTTGAGGAGTTGTTAGCCACGGCAATTTGTGCTCAATCTAACTATTTCATTAACTTATAATGAGAAAGGCCCACATACTGAATGTTTCAGTACTGTTAAAGTTTGATATAATACAGGTGGTGGAAGACCTCCAAGTATCTTAAGGTCAGTTTTATCTTAGACCTGACTTCTTTCCCAAACCCAGGGGGAACCATTTATAACAACTGTTGAGAAAGCAAGGAGACTCTTATTTCTTCATTGTAAGAAGCACTCACCCTTAGAAAGATATTTGAACCTGCAACTTCACCAAGTACACTTTACTAATAAGCCTGCAGAATACCACAGAGTTTATGAAAACATAGATCAATGCCAACTACTTTATTACACAACATTGCCAATAGCAGGCACCTGCAGTGAAGTTTCTGTTTTTAGAACACTTTTTTTCTTCACATATTTGTATCTTTGGATGAGGGGTTTTATACCAAGTAATCTCCCACAGTTATTGCTTCATATCTGGGCTCATAATTCATATTGTAACCACATAGTTATAATTGGCTATATTGAAGACCTCTTTAACTCACCAGAGGAAAGTATAAGCCAACATTTATTTTAAGAACTAAAAGAAAAGTGATATTTATTCCTGATATTTTTATTTTCTTAAAATAAACCAGTGAACTGTTTTCACATTTTCTGGTGCACATTGCATTACGTTTCCCCAATGACCAGACAGAAGATCTTTGAGTACATGTACTTCTCCTGATATGATAATTGTGTGTTTTTTAAATAAAATACTGATAAGTTAATTTTATGAGACTGTAACAAATACTCATATCTTAATTATGTCATTATATGAAATCAAATGTTTACTTGTTTCTTATAACCCTGGAGGTTTATCTTAAAATGCCCAAATCTCACCCACATTAAAGAAGCAACATCCTCAGAGATGCTCAGGGAAATGTATTGAATGGTTCTATGCACACTGAAGAAATTCAATTCCTTATTAACTTCCTTGCCAAGAAAATTTCAGTCTCAAATGATTTTAACAGTGAATTCTATTGAGTGCTAGAGAAGAAATAAAAACCAATTTTAATTTTGGAAAAGAGAGGATTTAAAGCAAACAATTTCCGATGGGCTTTACAAGAGCAGCATTATTCTGACCCTAAAATTGACACAAGAAGAAAAACAAAACTAAACTAAACTACAGACCAATGTCTCTCGTGAACACAAAGACAAAAATACTTCAAAGTTCTAGGAAATCAATCCAGCAATAGACAACAGTGATTATACTTCACTGCTGAGTAGAGTTTACTTATCCCAGGGATGCAAAGTTGACTTAACACTTGAAATTCAATCACTATAGTCATAATATTAACATGGTAAAGTAGAAGGAAATGTGTGATCCATTCAAAAGATGCAGAAAATTAATAAACACCATTCACTAACCATTTTTATTTAAAAACCATAAGCAGGCAAAAATAAGAGGGCTATTCCCTCATCTGACCGAATCCAACAACAAAACATCTGCAGGTAACATGGCACTTCATGGCACAAATTAAAAGCCTTTCTGCCAAGATAAGAAACACACCATGGATCCTACTCTAACAATATTTGTTTTTCAGCTTAGTTGAAATAAAATTGACAAATAGAATTATAAGATATTTACAGTGTACCTCATAGTGATTTTATAGGCATAATGTGAAAGGTTTCCTCCTATCTAGTTAACACACCCATCACTCACATATCGATCTTTACTGTGTATGTGAGACCATTTAAGTTCTAGCCTTAACAAATTCTGCTTACACAATACAGTGTTACCACCAATGGTTACCACATTAGTCCTCAGGCATTTATCACACAGCTGAAAGTTTTTACTTTTCTTCCACTTATTACTTCCCCCACACCCCACTCCCTGGAGACCACTTTTCTACTCTCTCCTTCTATGAGTATAGCTTTTATTTAGATTGCACATGTAAGTGATAGCTTACACGATTTTTCTTCCTTTGTTTGGCTTATTTCACTTAGCATAATGCCTTAAAGGCCCATCCATGTTGTCACAAGTGTCAGACTTTTCTTCTTTCTTATGCCTGAGTAATATTATTCCAGTGCATGCTTGTGTATACAGAATATCATATAATAAAATACACACACATTTATTTATTGACAAACCTTTAGGTTGTTCCAAACCTTGGAAAATGCTGAAAAATGCTGACATAAACATGGGAGTGCAGATATCTCTTTGATAACTTGTTTTCACTTCCTTTAAATACATGAGGTGTGTCCGCAAAATGTCCAGCCATTGTTACCATAACGAGAATGGTTTATGTGATGTGGACTAATCTGGCAGCCAAGGAGAGCAGACTGGAATGCAGATGTGTGAACAATGATGACTTCACTGTACTAGTTAGTGGGGGCAGTAGACTAATTTGAATATGCTTGTGTACTGTGTGTCCAGTGCATTCAAAATGTCTGAGCGAGTAGAGCAATGAATCTGCATTAAATTTTGCATTGAACTTGAACCTTTTTCTGCAGAAACTATTTGAATGATTCAGAAGGCCACAGCTATGGGCAACTGGTGATTGGCAGTTTAATCATGACAGTGTGTCTACTCATGCATCACGTCTCTCGGGAGTGGTTTTTTGGCAAAATATCAAGTCACCCAGGTAACTTGGCTGCACTGCAGCACAGATTGGGCACCCTGAAACTTCTGGCTTTTCCCCAAACTAAAATCACCTTTCAAAGGGAAGAGATTTTAGACCATTGATGAGATTCAGGAAAATATGACAAAGCAGCTGATGTTGATTGGGAGAACTGTGTGAGGTCCCAAGGTGCCTACATGGAAGGGGACTGAGGCATCATTATCCACGATAAAATGTTTCTTGCATCTTCTTCAATAAAGGTCTCCATTTTTCATATTACATGGATGGATACTTTCTAGACAGACCTCATATGCTTAGAAGTGGGATTTCTGGATGACCGATGGTTATATTTTTAATTTGGAAGGGTGGGGACAACCTCCATACTGTTTTCCATGGTGGCTGCATCAGTTTATACTCTCACCAACAGTATACAGAAGTTTCCTTTTATTCACACCCTCCCAACGCTTGTTACTTCTTTTTCTGATAAGATTAGCAACTCATAAATCTTTTAAATAGATTGAAGTGTATTAACTATTGTTTCTTCCTTTGTAATTTATTTTAAAATCTATAGTTGTGTGTATTAAGAAACAGTAACAATTATAGATTCATAATTCTATTGTTTATATCAACTGCTCTAATTAACCACTAAATGACTTTCTAGGACTACTTTTTATAGATATCAAGTGATTCATGACACATTGGCATATGTTATGTGTTAATATTTCCAAAGAACAAAACAAAAACTCAGTAAATGCTATATTCTCTCATTTCAAACACATTCAAATTGTTCCTTTCCAACTGACTTTTTTTACGAGATTTAAATCTACAGTCTCTTTTATTTCTCTGTTCAATTCTTGCCAATTATTGCTGTAAAATGTTATTTGCCACCTCTTGTTTTGTAACCAGTAGCTGAATTTCAATGAGTATTTTTCCATATTCAAACAAGAAAGTACAGCTCGAACATTTTTAAATATCAAGGGCCACTTGAACAGATTCTTTTTACTTCATTTTATTTAATTTTACTGACTTCCAAGTTTTCAACAGATTCTACTTTTTAGTAACTAATTTTGGTTCTTATGACCTTGAGATGTCAACCACCCATCCACTAGTGAAAGTTTACAAATCTAAGAAAAGCGAAGGTGCATACATTGGCATATGATGAGAAATAGTGCAGACTGCCAATCAAATAAATTGTTTCAAAAATACCAGTGATTACATGGGGCCAAATATTATTATTAATTACTCACTCAATGTTTTTCCTTTCTCTCACCTGTTAATAAAATATCACAGTTTTGTTTAGGATGGCAATATGTCCAACCCTAAACAAAAATGGGTGATTGTTGAGGCATCAGAAATCATTTTGCTTCATGTGGGAAAAGTCCAATAAATCCCAGAATCACTAACCAAAAGTCATAAATCCCCAAATTTTGCTTAAAAAAATCTCCTTATTCCATTTTTAAATCATTATTTATGTTGTTTGTAGCCAAATGCAACCTTAATGTATAAATAACTAGTATTTTTATAGTTGTACAATTCGCATATGTCTCTCATAATAATTGTCTCATTAACATGCACAGTGCTAAGAAACAAAATATAATTTTTTTCACCTAAGCTATGTTCACACACAGTGATTCTTTTCTGCAGTGCTGCCTTTGCAGACAATTGGAAGCAATGCCTTGGTTATTCAGTTAGATTTAGAATCATTTTAGGTGAAAAAGTGAGAAAAAATATTGAAGATTTTTTTTCTAGACAGGAAAAATATAGAGGAAAGTATGGTGATTTCATAATACAGATATGGCTTACTTAGTTCTGTCATTATTATAAGAATTATGTTGTTGTTTTGTTTTTAAGTATTACTGACAAAAAATTAAGTAACCAGAGCTCTAATGATAACATTTATATGAGGCATATGAAATCCTCTAGAAGAATAAATGTTTATAAAGTTCAGGACAAGGATGAGTCAGTATTCTTCAATATAGATATAATAACACAGAAAAAGAATTTGATGATTATAAATAGTTGGCAGACTTATGGAAATACAGTTAGAGATATGATTTAGTAGAATCCCTTGTCATTAAAAATTTATTGGACTGTGGGGAAAATAATAATAAACAAGCAAATAAACACACAATACTGAAATAAAAAATGAAATGTCTGGTCACCAGAAATGAATAATAAGTTATTAATGGATGCCAAAACTGTTTCCTTTCAGGAGGTTTTGGAAGCAGACTTACTCCTAGAAGCAAGAGGCTCAAACCAAATAAAACCTAGGACCTCTAGGTGCTCACAATCTTCATGGATTAGAAAAATTCCGTTTCATGTTAGTGAGAGACTTTATTGTCTGTCTGATGTTTGGGTGAGAAAAATAGCCATCCATGAGTAAAAGGGTCCTGGAACTAAACCAGACGTGAATACAGGCAAGGCCACTACATAATTATAGCTGGAACAGTACAACATAAAAATATAAGGTCTTCTGTTTACAAAGCAAGAAAAAAAAGCACTATCAAAGTTACTAAAATATAATTTTTTTACCTTTCTTTCATATTTTCTATCTTGGCTTGTTATGGTATGTATATGTTTTTTGCTACTTAATGTCTAAGTAAAAAAACAACCAACATTTTAAATTACTCATAGGAATTTTACACTTCATATTTACATGTGCTCTCACAATTTTAAGTGCAAATATGAGTGTTTACTTAGTATGAAGAATCACAGAAATCACACAGTTCATGTTTCGTAACTCACATATGCATATATATTTCATTCCGTCAGAAGAGTGGGAACATTGTCAAAACTCAAATGTTTTTATTTCACTTCTCAGTTACACATACATTCTACCAACGTTCAACCCAAGTATACTAACAACTAAATAGCAACGAAAGTAAAAAGAAATATGGATTCCCTATATTTTCCTTTCCTTCTGCATTATCATCTGCTGAGTGAGTAGTTGGCTTAAACAGGGAATTCACATAGTTAAGAAAGGATATGATAGGGTTCCTTGGGCATTAGCATTTCTTAGAATTCTATTGTGTTTTTCTATATGGTGCAAATTCTGGTTTGAATATAATAGATAGTCTCTTTGGGCTGTCAGTGCTTGTGGTTAATCAGAATTAGATGTAACCTGCCTTTCCTGCCTTGAGTTTTGTTGAACTTCCATGCACTGTGGGTATACAGGGATTCTGTGTTCAAGGGGCATCACAAACACTATCTGTGAATAGGGCATCAAGGGAAGGTGAATATATATATTGAGCATATCTCCTCTGCACTGTTGTTCCATTAGACCTCACTTATGAGATGCAACTTCAAAGATCAAAACGATTAGGAGTTTCAAGAAAATGACTAAGCACAGAGCCCTTCTGACTACAGGTCCCAGTGAGAATAAACAGATCTCATAACTGCATGACAAATTGGTACTGACACAATTATAAAAAGAAAAGTAAACACGGGCACTGCAATTAAGGAGTGGTACTCATGGATTTGAGGACTAGTTATGGCTTTCTGTTCACAGCATTTTTAAAATGATAGACATGTAACAGAAAGTCATTAAAAAAATAGAAAACTCCAAGAATCCAGTGTGGTGAGCAGAACTCTAAGGTAATGCCCATGGTCTTTGTCTGAGTATAATACCCCCTCAACCCTTTGGACTTGGGTGGCACTTGTGAATATGATGGGAGATAGGACTCCCTCGAGTATGTTCCATTATTCAGCAGAAGAGATTATCCTGGGTGGGCCTGACTTAATCAGGTGAACCCTTTATAAGTAGAGAGTTTTCATGCTGGTGACAGAAAAGAAAGTCCAAAAAACATGCTCCAGCTGGCTGGGATGAAAGCAAACACCCATGTTGTAAATTGTCTGTGAGGGCCATGTGGCAAGGAGCTGCGGGCTTTTAGGAGCTGGCAGGAAAACAAGGACTTCAGTCATACAACCATAAGGGAATGAATTTTGCCAACAAGCAGCAAGCTTGGAAGTGGACCCTGAGCCCCACATGAAAACCGCGGCCCTGGCTGACACCTTCACTTTCAACCTGGAGACTGAGCAGAGAATCTACCTAAGCTGTGCCTGGACTTCCGACCTACAGAAACTATGCAATAATAACTGAGTGTTGTTTTAAGCCACCAAGTTTGTAGCAATTTGTTATGCAGTAATACAAAATGACTACATCCAGGAATAATATTTTCTCTTCTATCTTTACAGTTATATCTTTTACAGCTTTCTTTCTATGTGCATAGATACTTTTTCTGTGTAATGAAATTACACTTTTTCTTTCATTCTATTTAATTTACTGTAATGGTGAACCTTTTTCACCCCATTAAACAATTTTACCACACCTTTAAAAATTTTTTTAAATCTAAAAAATTAAAAAACAGATCTCCAGCCCATGAGACCAGCTTTGGGTACAGGATCGAAATGTTTACTACCTGTTGGGTATTGGAAGTAAAAGCCATTAAATGGATCTAAAAATAGTCCAGAATTATGGAAACCACTAGAGGAAGCAAACTTGAAACTTCCACAGTGAGTATCAGTGGAAAATAATCAAGGTTTTTATTTTTAGTAGACGCAAGCATTGTTTAAGCAGTGATCTATCAAGAAGGACCCCAAAACCAGTTAGAACATGGTAGCAAGAGGGTTTTCTTAAAAGAAATTATGATATCAATATATACCATAGCATAATATTAAAGTATGTAATTTATAAGTACATCCTGATGAGCGCTTACACAGTTAGCACATTTGGGTAACCACCAATTGGGTCTGATTATAAAACACGGACAGCAGCCCGGAAGTTCTTTCCCACCATCTACACACTATTGCACCCTCTGTCCCAAAGGTAACCACTACCTTAATTTCCAACACCTTGGAATTTGCTCTTTTTAAAACTTATGTTAAATGTACTCACATAATTTGTACCTGGCTTCATTGAACATTTGTTGCGAGATTCATAAAAGTCATTGCATGCAGCAATAACTGATTTGTTTTTATTTCTGTAAAGCAGAATGGTTTAATATTTTTCCTATTCTATCACTCATGCATATTTCCAGTTAAGGGTCATTATGAAAATGTTGCTATAAACATTCTAAAATGTGTCTTTCGAAGCACATGTGTACATATTTCTGGCACTCAGGAATGACACTGCTGGGTCAGAGACTGTGTGCATCCTGAGCTTCCTGGTTACAAAGAGTTTCAAAGCACTAGTAGCAATTTACTCCCTAGTCAGTAATGTTTGAGTGATCCACTCACTCCAACAACACTTTGTATTATTAAATTGTTGTTTTCTATTTTGGAGGTGTAGTTCTCACTTGCATTTCTATATTATTTTAGGCAACTTTTCACAAGTCTGTTATATATATAAATGTGTGACCTGCTTAATCGGGTCTCTTGCCATTTTGAACAGATTTTTTCTTATTTATTTTTAATAGTTTCTATCTATTCTGGATTTTGGATTTAAGTTTTTTGTTAACTATTTGGACTGTCAAGGCATTCTCTATTAGTTTGCTTGGGATGTCATAACAAAATGTCACAGATTGGATGGTTTAAACAACAGAATTTTTTTAATCAAAATTCTTGAGGCTAGAAGTCCAAAACCAAGGTATTAGCAGGGTTGGTTTCTTCTGAGGCCATTGTACTAGGCCTGCAGATGGCTGCCTTCTCACTGTGCCCTCAGATGGTCTTCCTTCTGTGTGTCCAAATTCCCCCTTCTTATAAAGACATCAGTCAGGTTGGACTTGAGCCCAGCCTAACAGCCTCATTCAACCTGAATCACCTTTTTTAAAGGTCCTATTCTCAAATACAGTCACATTCTAGAATATTGTGTATTAGGATTTCAACATACACATGTTGAATGGGACACAATCCAGCCCGTAGCATTCCCTTATTCTGTGTGATTTTAGAATCTTTATAATCAGTTGAAATTTCATCTATTTTTCAACTTTGCCCAATTCTAGAAAATGTTTTATATGAATCTGGAAAAAGTATGCATTCTTCAGCATTCAAGTGAAAGTTATTATATATGTAAATTAGGTCAAGTTTATTAATTGCACTTTTAGTTTGTATTCTTGATTTTTGTTTACTCTTTCAATCTTTACTGAGATGTTTATTTGAAATGCCCACTGTAATTTTGGGTTTGTATATTTTTTCTTTAGCTTTGTCAATATCTGATTTTAATTTTTTGTGACTATGCTATTAGATTCATATAATAGTAGAACTATCATATCTTCTAATGAGCTGAAACATTTTCATTATGAAGTATCATTTTTTTTTACTTTCTGTTTTGAGATAATTTTAAAACTACAGAAAACTTGCCAAAACAATATAAATAAATCTCATATTCTTTTTCATAAACCCTTCAGGTCTGCCCAGTACGGTTCCTGCCCACTCTCCACCAAGCCACAATGATGTCCTTGATAGCAAATGATCAACAGAACTACGCACTGTCCTCGGCTCTCAGCCGAGGTCTTCCTCGGTCTGTCACAGTCTGTCGTTCCTTCCTTCTTCACAATTCCAGATCTCATAAGCTACTATTTATGCTCCAAGGAGAGCCCTCGGAGTTTAATGAAAATATTTACTATCATATTTGTACGTGATTAGTTCAGCACGAAGTAGAAGCAGGTCATTTTTCTGCTATAAAATGAAGACTAGATACTTATAAACTTTTGAAAGAAAAGTGTGTGTTGTATGTTATAAGGAAAATAGCTTCTTGAATAGTTGAAGTGGGGTAATTCTGTATTCAATTACATTAAATTTCTTTATTCCGGGTTGCAGCTACTTCAGAATGTCAATTCAGAGTTGGAATGACACCATACTATATAACTACACAGGGAATTGTAGTTTACAAAGTACTTTCATGATACCTGATATCTGAATTTAATATAATCCTGTAAACCATGTTATCTTAAAAATACAAAGCCAAAGTGATTGAGATCAAAGCGATTCTGGGAGGCATTAATTCAGTCAGAAACCCAAATAGTGTTTTGATTATGAGGTGAGGCAAGGGGTATTTATGAGAAGGGGAAGGGAAAAAATTACAATAGAAGAAAGGTATTTATATTGGTGCTAATAAGCAAAGGAAAGAATATCTGTAGGTACAAATAAGCCATATTATTCCCTGGCTATACGTAGTGGTGGTACTAGTTCTAATTTTCAGTTCTCTTAGTCAAGATACTTTCTTTCCTGTTAGATTTACAAAAAGCTGTTTCTATATCAATGTTGGTTTGGCCCAGTCCAGAGGTTATTTTGCCCATTTGGAACATTCTGAAGGGCCACGCAGCAAGATGTGTAAGGCAGTTCCTCTGGGATGGCACCTCTGACTCCAGTTTGAAATGGCTCTATTGATACCAGTTTTCTCAATAAAATTATGTGAAAAAATTACTGAGTATATACTCTGTGCCAGCTCCATAGAAACATGAATCATACAGAGCATTTCTACTCTGGAGAAAACAGCAATCAAGCAAAGGAAATACAGTGTTAACTCATCATTCAGGTAAACCATGAAGCATACAAGGAAAAGCAAAAGCTTGTCATAGAGAGTACAGATATGTAAGGGCTATCACCACTCCCTGACAGTGTTAGCATCAGGATTGCAGTGTGGGATTTAGGGAGGAGTTCAGAAGGTAGGGCTGCCAAAGCAGGATTCTGAACCATAAACTAGTGTTTTCTAATGATGAAAAGTGGGGAGAGGGCAGAGAGAAGAATCTATGTGACAATCTACACTCTATGTAGATGCCGTTTTGTGTGTCTAGTCTTTGTGCATGAAAAATATTTATACTTCGATAAATACGATTACTTAAAAATGCCCAATTTCTAAAGTGCTTTGTTTTTCTGCTGCCATAGAACCTTAAAAGTGCATCTGTCTTTGTGCTAGCTTGATCAAACTAAATTGTACATGTACCTTCTCGTCTCTTCCATCCAATTCTAAAGCTATTGAAAGCAGGAACCATGTCCTTTTTCCCTAAGATCTCACATAATGCTAAATACATTGTAGGAGACTCTTAAATATCTATTCATTGGAATAAGAACAGGAAAAAAGGCATAATATTTTATTGTTTCTTACAACGTAATGATTTCTCTCTAAACTCATAGATTCTTGACATACCAGATTGGGTAACATGTGGCTCCATTAATGGCTTATCTCATTTTTGTCACTTTGGGTTACTCCAGGCATTCTAGACCTTAGAATATGCTAGATGGGATGTAAGTATCTGTGACATTGAGATTTATGTAAGAAATGTATATTTGGATATTGTCCCTCTGTTTCTAGCACAGAGCTCCCAAAACCATTGGAATTTCTGAAGTGATGAGAACCTCATAGGTGTCCTTCTTGTGTTCATTTTGGAAAGCCCTTTGTTAGCCAAAGAGTGGGGTTACTTCCAGGAGCACAACCACTGCAGAAAATTAACTGAACTGGAGGATGGTGATGAGGGGTGGGTGTGGGAGGGGTGGTCATGGGAGGTCTGAAACACGGATAATAAATTAGAATGAGGGGACATTTTAAATCATTAAGCTTGTAGATGGTTCCTGTCATTTTTGTGTGTGTGTCTATTGGCAAATCCCATGCCCCTGCTTAAGTGCAAGTGAGGCTAAGAAAAAGAGAGAAGCCCAAGGATGATGGTGAGTTCTGACAGTCTCTGCCATGTAGGGCTAGTAGTCTCTCAGTATTATTACCCTCTCCCCATTTTCCAGATGCAGAACCCAAGACTTAGTTAAGCATTTTGCCCATAGTTAAAACAGAGGGTCTGGGTCAAAGCAGGGGTTTGAATGCAAGTTTGTCCTACTCCAAACCCTGCATTATTCTCACCTCACTTCATTCTAAGGAAAAAAAAAAAAAAACCATAGCTGTGCAGAATAAAAATGAACAGTAGGTAAATCTCTCCCAGCAGATTGTGTTTGTGTGAGAGTAGAGGTAGATGGAGAATGTTTGCTCCTTATTTAAGTGCTTTAAGTGCTATGGATTTTTTAATCTCAAAAATGATTAAGGATTTCACTAGGGAAACAATTCTGTTTTGTGCTTAGGCAAAAGTAGAAAGAAATAAGGAAGGTGAACCTAAAACATAATTACTGTACCAATACAGAGATGTCCAGGGAAATACCTTTTGCCAGCACACCAATGGTTGTCTGTGCTTCAGATTTTCCAAATGAATTTTGGTATTTACTTGCTTTCATGGCACAACGTCTCGGAACACTTCTTGGTCATTTGAAAATCCATGTTGACACAAGCTTTGCTAGAGTTTCTTGTAATTCCATAGTAACCAAGAGCCTCTCCTAGCTGTTTTCTTGGCTTTATTCATCTGTTTGCTTTCGTTGTAGAAATCTGTAACAATGCTGGGTTTGTATAATCTCGGTTCTTTCCTTATGCCCAGAGGCCAAAAGGGAGAAAAGCTGGTGGAGAATTGGGGAATACTCAGACAAATTGAAGGAGAAAATTGAGGCAATTATCTGAAAAATACATGTGAAAACCTGTTATCACGCGGAATGAAAGGTAAAGGACTTCACATTTGTTTCATTTGGACTAAGAAGCTTTAGACAGATTACAATCTTTTCCCTCTCATGCATAAAGCATTGAGTTACACATTTGCAAGGATGACGGTGTCGCTGAAGTACTTGTTTAAAAATAAATACTTCTTTTCACAGAAAGACTAGGTTCATTCTCCAGGGAGCTGTAGTCATGGTAATGACACTTCAAAACTAAAATAAATGTTATTTTCTTTAAGAAGCTACTTATTGTGTGGTTTACATAAACATACACATTTTGCCTATTTGAGTATTTAGACCATTAAATTAGTCATCTTGATCATCATTGTCCATGATTCTTAATATTATTCTCGGCAAAAATGTTTTCTTTTTACCTGATCATAAAGGTTGCAATGATATTATTAATAGATCAATTACTAAGCCCAAGACTCATCAGTTTTCTGACCAAAAAAGTGATCATCTAGGTCAGTAATGTAGACTTTTTCCTTCATATTAGCATGTAGATTGTGATAGTTTATTCAACACATTATTTACATAGTGAGGCTCTCTCAGTTTTTTGCTCATACATGAATTTTCTCAGTTTTTAAAAATTTTCTCAGTTTTTAATGTATTTTTTTCTGTTTATACAGGTTTATCATGGAAAATTTGGAGAATATTACAAAAATGAAGGAGAACACAAGTACCTGTTACTTCACAGCTTACAGTGAGTACAGTTTCTATGTGTAGTATTCATATACACTTCATAGAGTTCATAAAGGATATGCATCTGTATGTTGTATTTTTTATATCTTAAGTATTTCTTTTGTCAATGATATTATGTAAAAACCTCATTTAAAATAACTGAATGCTATTTCATATTCTAGGTGTTTTATATGCATTTAATTATTTACTTTATATGTAGATGTTTGAGTTTTACATATGTAATAATACCTATGAGTTATTATTTCCATTTATGCATTTTTAAAAATGTTTTTTAAAGAAAGATGAGAACAAATTTTTAGTTTTGAAGTTTTTTTATGTCTTGATCATGTTCTAGAAAGTACAGCAGAAAATAGCAACAATGTGTTTTTTCTACTTCCTTCTGGAAATATATTTCATCCATCTTATCATTAATAAAAGGTAATTTGAGTTTTACCCAATGAAGAAAACTATAAGGGCCCAGGACATCAAATAATGCCTTTATTTAAAAATAGTATAAAGTAAAGAAGGTAATGTTTGTATATTTCCTATACAGTAGATTTCCCACACTCCACAACATAATTCATAACACTCATACATTTTGATTATTTTGTTTAGTTCTCTCCTCTAAGATTTTATTAGAAACATTTCTTCCTAAGAATTGAGAGAGGAAGCACTTTCATTCACTGTTACCTGTTTTCTGGTTTTGTGATTTTGGGTTCAAAAGAATGTTCTGAAAACACTGCTGGATGTCTCCCAAATAGAAAGGAAAGTGGTGAGGCTGCCCTGAGCCTGCCTCTGTTCCAGTCCCTCATTTAAACCTTAGCAAGCTCTCAGCTGCTGGGCAGAGAACAGCAGGAGGAAAATCAATGTCTACATGTGGGCTGTGTACCTATCATGGCCTTTTTTTTTGTTTGTTTTCAGCACCTGTGGTTTGATCCTCAATAATATGTAACAAACAATTCTTGAGATAAATAAACTTTGATACCCAAGATCTTTAAGCCCTTACGATCACTAATGGCTATCACTAATGAATGTGTTAATGACTACTTAACTGTTGGGATTGTGCTGATCAAATACTCATAATTTTGTTTTTGAAGGCTTGTCAATATTTATAAGTGCTTATGAAGAAGAAGGTGGATGAGGAGGAGAGAAGCAGGAGAATTCCTTCTCTCCCTTTACCCCCACATTCCATATAGAGTCTGGGTATAGAAGGTAAAACAGATGTCGGTAATGCATAATCGAAACAGGAGGCTGAAAGTCTCCCTTTCACATGGGTTACACATTTGACTCTCAGAGATTTCTCTAAGGAGTCACTGTGACATGTGATGATTATTCATTGGTTTACCCCGACTCTTCTTTGATGAGCCTGAGAAGAGGCTGCTTTGCATGGGAAAAATCCATGGGGAAGTTACAGAGCAGGTAATTCAGGGAGATGAGAGAGGAGATGGGAGGACATAGGTAGGAGTGAGAGTAGGGTCCAAAAGGAACCTCCTGTTGAACAGGAGAAAGTTGAAGAAAACAGATCAGGGACAGGATGTAACAATATGTCAGTAAATATCGGATGGAAAACTGCATGACAATTTTGCTTGAGAGCTTGTCCCAAACTGTTCTCTTCGGCTTCTGCCCTGCTTACCATCGGGATTCAATGGAACATAACTGATGAGAAAAATTGTGCACAAACCACCCTGTTTAATTAATCCCCCACTGGCTTTGTTGAAGATCTATTTCCCATCTCATGTTCTCTTCAACAAGGTTGGGCAAAATACAGAATAATGAATTCATATAGCATCTGTTAACCTGCCAACTATTTACCATATTTTCCCCTTAATTGTCATCTTTTTTTAAAAAAATATGAAGATTAACAAGGCATTGGGAATTTATAGGATTGCTTTATCTATGCTTTTAAATGTTAATTTGCATTGACTAAAATAAGACTGGGATCATAATTTCCCCTTTGATTACTCTCTCCCTTAATAGTTATTTGCATTAAAACATGTCGAGTGAATATGTTTTTAGTTTTCTGACAGTGAGCTTATTTGAAATATATCTTGAGATTCTTGGCTTCATTGAAGTATTTGGAAGGATCCCTTATCACTATGTATTTTATGTTCTGGTGGACATCTCAGAAACATATGTTAGAAGGGAAGAACACAGAAAATTCATATATTCAAAATATTTTCTAAGCATATACAAAATGTATTATGCTGTTATCTGGCAGTCTAGCTGATTGTAGTTAAAGATGTCACAAAATTCAAATACTCTATTATTTCTTATGAGCTCTTTCAAAATTACCCTTGGCTTCTATTTTATTTCATTTTAACTTATCTTTATTTTTGGATAATACAGCAGTTGCCATTTGTATATGTACACATAATTTTACTTTTAATGTATAAAAATACCAATGCAAGAAGATACTTATATTTTAGGATGATATTTAATTTTCATCTAAATAAGCTTAAATAATAAATTTAAAATACATTTTGGGGGTGTTTACCAGATGACTACTCACTCATATGTTAATTGATGTTGGAGAGTGTGATAGAAACATGCTAAAGAGTTCATATTTTTCTGTTATTCAACAGACCACATAGATTATTCTGCCGTATGACCAGCACTGACTATGGTTTACTAAAAATTGTGTTTTGGAATGAATTAAGCTAATAAAAATACATTTTTTTGCACTCTTGGTGGGATTTCAAATTGGTACATCCCTATGAAAAACAGTATGGAGTTTCCTCAAAAAATTAAAAATAAAAATAACATGATTCAGCAATTCCACTTGTAGGTAAATATTTGAAAGGAGGTATATAAGTTAAAAAAAGCTCTATGTTCACTGTATCTTTATTTACATTAATCAAGATGCGTAAATATGGAAGCAGACTAATGTCCATTGATTAATGAGTAGCTAAAGATGTAAGGTCTGTCTCTCTATATATCTTTATCTAGCTATAATCTAGTTATCTAATGGGATATTACTCAGCCATAAAAAATAAATGAAACCTTGCCATTTGTGATGACATGACAGACTTAGAAGGTATTACGCTAAGTGCAATAAGTCATACAGAGAAAGACAAATGCTATATGAGTTTACCTATATGTGAAAACAAAAAAATAACAAACAAACAAAGAAAAAACCAGAAACACTATCATAGACATGGAGAAAAAAAACCGATGGTCACCAGAGGGGAAGGGATAGGGAGGAATGGCAAAAATGGTGAAGGGGGATAAGTGGTACAAATTTCCAGTTACAAAATAGATGTTTTAATTTATAAGATAAAAAGAAATATAATATACAACATAGCAAATATAGTCAATAATATCATAGGAACATTATACAATGACAGATGGTTATGAGACAGTGCGGTGATCACTTCATTGGAGATACTAATGTTGAGTAACTATGCTGAACAGTTAAAACATATAATATTGTACATTAGCTATAGTTTAATAAAGCATAATGTTACAAATGAATTAACATAGAACATATAATATTGTTGGATGGAAAGAGTAAATACTAAAAATAATTTTAAAATACATTTTCCTAATGCGTGTAAGTCCATGAATGATTTTGAGTATAACATTTTTAAATTACCAAACTGCTAATAAGCTTCTTGAAAATTATTAGCTAACTACCAGTGGACTAAAAAACAAGAACAAAAACTCAAGAATGGAAGGATTTATAAAGTCATATAATCTAATCTTTTTATACTGAGTAAGAGAAACTCAACTCACTTTCTAAATTTTATCTGGTTGTGAAATAGTAGAATCAGATATTTTGCAACCATGCACACTATCCCTGAAAAAAATCACATAAAAATAAAATATAAATATATTTTAAAGCATATTTTAATTTGTAATATTAAACTTGTTATTTAGTATTCTTTATTTTTTTAATTTTTTAACATTTTAATTGTTGTTCAAGTACAGTTTTCTGTCTTTTACTCCCATCCCAGCCCACCCCACCAAGCCCTCCCCATTCCCTCCCATTTCCATCCCCACTAGTTTTTGTCCATGTATCTTTTATACTTGATCCTGTAAACCCTTCCCCTTTTCCCCTGAAATTCCCTCCCCTCTCCCCTCTGGACACTGTTAGCCTGTTCTCTATTTCAGTGTCTTTTGTTATTTCGTATTTTCAAGGAATTCTTGCTCTGTTCTTAGATTTTTATGATTTTCTTTATTTGTATAACTATATTTACCTTCTGAATGTTAATATAATGAGAGCTAATATTTTTGTTTTTCACCTATGATGTGTTTGGGACTCTATGAACATAGGCAAAAATAGCTCAGAATATGCTACAATAAACTTGATAAACTTGATATTCCTAGCCAGTTAACATAATAAACATAAGTCATTTCTGCTACATATGCCATGTATGTTCCTGATAAACTTTTGCTAGAATTACATAAATGGATCATACATTCCATAAGGTATCATTTTTATTTTACATAAAGAACTTGCTATACTATTTAATTTTGTGTAAGATTGCTGGTGATGGATTCTTTCAGCTTTTTTAAGGTAAAAAGGTCTTTATTTTCTTTTGTTTATGAGAGGTATTTGTGTTGCATGTAGAATTACAGTTTGACAATTATAGTAGGCTAAATCATTCCCTCTCAAAGATATCCTTGCTGGGAATGTGTGGATCCCTTAACTTACACAGTAAAGAAAATTTGTGGATGTGATTAAGTTAAGGACTTTGTAATGAGGATGTGCATCTTGGGTTATCTGGATGACCCCAGTGCAACCACAGATGTTCTGATGAAAGACAGAGTATGGGAGGACAGAAACAGAGAGAAGGGAAGATGTGATGTGCAGAGTCTGAATACCGAGGGCAGGGTGAGAGTTAAAGAGTGCAGGTGGCCTAAAAGCAGGAAAAAGTAAGGGAATGGATTCTCCCCTGGGGCTTCCAGAAGGAATACAACCATGCAGGCTTCAAGAAGCCTGCATTTTAGTCCATGAACTGATATCAGATTTCTTATCTCCAGAAATCTAAGACAAAATTCATATTGTTTAAATTCATTGCATTTGTGGTGATTTGTTGTAGTAATAATAGGAAATTAATATAATACCATTTTTTACTACTCTAAATAAGTCGCACCACTATTTTATAACTTGCATTGAGAAATCTGCTGTCATCCTTACTTTTGTTTCTTTGTGTGTAATATGTCTTCTTTCCTTGGCTATTATTAAGGAAGTATTTTTATCATTGTTTTTAAGCAGTTACATTATGATTCACCATAGTGTAGCTTTTTCCATGTTCCTTGTGCTTAAGAGTCATTGAACTTCTTGGATCTGTAGGCTTTTCATTTTAAATACTTAGTCATTATTCCTTCATTTTGTTTGTTTGTTTTCAGTCTCTTTTTATCTTGCCCTTCAGTTGACTTAATCAAATATATTTTAGACTGCTGGATTGGTCCCACAGGTTAGTGACATACTTTTCTTCTTTTTTATTTTCTTTGTTCTGTGCTTCATTTTGGAAAGGTTCTGTTCCATGTCTTCAAGATCATTGATCTTTTCTACTGTACTGTTAAATTGGTCCTTAATTACATCCAATATAATCTTTTTTTAGATTTCATTATTTATTTATTATTTTTAAAGAGAGAAGGGAGAGAAACATTAATGTGTGGCTGCCTCTCACGCACCTGCCTCTGGGGACCCAGCCCACAACCCAGGCATGTGCTCTGACTGGGAATCAAACCAGCAACCCTTTGGTTTGTTGTCTGTCACTCAATCCACTGAGCCACACCAGCCAGGGCCATCCCATAGAATTTTTAATTGTTGTCTTTTTTGGTTTTCTTAATAATCATTTCATTTAAGAACAGTTTAGAGTTACATAAAAAGCTGTGGTTATTATACAGAGAATTTCCATAAACTTCCACACCCACTTCCCCATTATTAATATCTTATATTACTATGATACATTTGTTATAATTTATTCATCTATATCTATATATTAATATTAACCAAAGTATATAGTTCATTAAGATTTCTTTAATTTTTATACAGTATTCTTTTTCTGTTCAGGATATAATTCAGAATGTCATGTTATATTTACTCAAATTCTTCTCCAGGCTTCTCCTGACTATGACAGTTGTTCAGACTTTTCTTGTTTTTGATGACTTTGACATTTTGAGGAGTATGAATCAGTTATGTTGTAGAATGTTCATCAACTTGAAATTATTTCATGATTTTCTCATGATTAAGATGGGGTTATTGACTTTTTTGAGAGAAAAGAAAGGTATAGTGCCATTTTCATCACACCATATTAAGGATACTACATACTATTAACATAATTTAGCACTGTTAATGTAAGCCAATCACCTGACTAAGGCAGTGAGATTTTTTTTAGGTTTCTGCAGCATATAGTTTCTTTTCCCTCCCCCACCTTTTCTGTATTGTACTCTTTGGAACAAAGTCACTCTGTGAAGCTTATACTTAGAGAGTGAGAAATTGTGTTCCACCTCCTTGAAAATAGAACAGATACATAAATCATTTAGAATTCTTCTGCATGCTGCATGAAAACTTGTCCTTTTTTCTTTCTTTCTTTATTTGTTTATATCAGTATTTGCTCATGACTACTTCATACTTTGAATTATAATTTAATACTACTTTATTTATTTTGTTACTCAAATGGTTCCTGCTTTTAACATTGGGAGTTTGGCTTCCTAACTTTTCCATTCTTTACATAAGATTTTCCCAAGAGTGTTTTTGTTTTTTAAAGCATTTTTTACTTTATTGGCCTAAGAATTAGCCATTTCTCCAATGGGCTCTGATTGCTTTTATTGAAGAATGGTATGAGACGCCAAAGATCTAGACACTAGGTAGGCTCATTGCTACCCAGGCGTCAATTCTTTTAGGCCATCTCATATTATAGGAAGAAAACATATGTGTATATACTTGCCTGTGGGTATCTACATATTTAAAATGTTTTTTGTAGGTAATGATCTTTAACTATATCAAACTAAACCTGACATCATATTGATGTCATCTATCTAGTGTTTATTTTTGTTGTTCTTTTTTACCTAAAACATTAAAGTCTTCTCTAGAAGTTTGATTTAAATTTTTCTCATATATTCTAAGCTTTTACTTAATTTTATTGAACACATAGCCCGTAGTTATATTGGTTATTTTAATACATTTTTTCTAACTTTAACATTTGTGTCAGTCTGGATTTTTTTCAATTGATTTTTCTTCCTATTATAGGTCATGTTTCTGCCATTTGCCTGCCTAGTGATCTGATTAGATGGCAGAAATTATGAATTCACCTCTTTGGATATTGAATATTTTTGTAATCCTATAACCATTCTTGAGCTTTACTCTGTGATGGAGCTGAGTTTTTTGTGAATAATCTAATCCTTTAAGTTCTCGTTTTTATGATTTGGTGGGTTGGTCTAAATCAGTAATTAGTCAAGAGCTATTATTTCTCACTAGTAAAGCAAGAACTTCTGGAGTACTCTACCCAATACCCTGTAAATTATAAGTTTCTCCCCCACTGTGGGTTTGAACAGGCACAGTTCAGTCTGATCAGTGGGCATTTATGCCTTTTATGTACTCTCCTCAGTTTTGGGTAGCTTCTTTACATAGGTGTCCAGATGACTCTGCTAAATATGCAAGTGGGACTCTCTGCAGAAATCCAGGATTTTCACTTCATGAAGTTCTCTCCTCTTCAGTGCTCTATCCTGTCAGCTCTAGCTATCTTGGTCTTCCTGAACTCCCAGATATGTCTCATCAACTCAGGGAGTCTTTTAGGTTCTGGCTGAGTTCTTTTTCCCTGCATTGTGACCTGAAATTCTCTTAAGAATATATGTTCATCCAATCATAGAACTCACTTCATTTGTTTCTTATCTTTCAGGAACCACTGCTTTTGTGATGTTTAGTGTCTTAAAAATGATTGTACATACATTTTGTAATAGTTATTGGCTTACTTGTTCAGGTAGCAAAGCAAATTCAGCCCCGTTACTCTACTCAGTCTTGATCATCAGCAGAAATCCTATACCATGTTTTGCTCTGTGTGTGTGTGTATCACCAATAAAAATCTTTATTTCTTTACTAAATTTAATTTATCCTCATTTATTATAATTTTTCTATTTATGCTCTAAATATACTAGTCATTACTTTCATGATTTTTTTTTACTTCTAGGTTTGACCTTCTAGCTACCATCTGATTTTTGTCCTTCATATCTCAGATGTGTATCTTGAAAGAGTAGTTTATCCAAGCCTCCTTCATATTCTTATCTCTTTCTTCAGAGATAAGAGCAATCAGGCTACTTTCTTCAAAGTGAGCTGGCTGCTAAGTGATCCATATAAATAAATATTTTTTAGCCAATGCCATTAATGATATGGATGTAGAGAAGTCTGTTTAACAGACTTTTCGGTCTTTTATCAGGTTTCTCTGCTATATTTGATATTGTTGATCACTCACACCTTCTTGATTGACAAAATTTTACTAACAATTTGTTCATGGAAGTTTAGGTATTCTCTAAGGTGATTTATATTTCCTTTGGGGACTGGTAACTCCCTTTTGCCTTTTACTTTCTCCCCTTTGAACTGGAATGAGTATGGTTATCCTATGCCTGTCTCACTATTGTATTTTGGGAACTGATAAATTGTTTTCTAATTTCACAGTTCTGCAGAGAGTGAGGAATTATGCCCTGGGAATTATTCTACCCAGACCCTCATTTGTGCATGATTTAAGTGATTTAATCTACGTTTAGGATTGTTGAGCAGTGGAGAATTAAATAGAATTTTTCTTTAACTTTGAGGTGATGCTGTAATGAGAGAAGATCTTTAGGATGCTGGGATAGATGAATCTTGGAATTTTGCTTGTGAATTGTGCATATGCAGAATATGACCTCTCAAAGATATCCAAATCCTAATTCCCAGAATATATGAATATTTTATGTTATGGCAGAAGAGAATTAAGTTCGCAGATGGAATTAAGGTTGCTGATCAGTTTA
Source organism: Carollia perspicillata (assembly GCA_004027735.1). NCBI lineage: Eukaryota > Metazoa > Chordata > Mammalia > Chiroptera > Phyllostomidae > Carollia > Carollia perspicillata. The sequence goes on along the minus strand of PVKM010000780.1, from coordinate 25,335 downwards.
CCATTAAGACCAGGAGATTGCCCTGGGTTGTCTTGGTAAATCCAAGACAATTACTTGAGTTTGTAAAAGTTGAACATCTTTCCAGTCTGGGTCAGAGACATGTCATAAAAGGAGAAAGAGGAGGAGAATTAAAGTGTTGGAGGGATTTGACTGGTCATTGCTGACCTTGAAGAGGGAGAAAATATGTTCCTAACTTTGAATATGACCCAAATCATAGAATATGGATGATCTCTAGAAGCTGGGGATGACTTTCCTCTGACAACCATCAAGGGTAGAGTATCTCAGTCTTAAATCACAGGGCACTGAATTCTGTCATTAACTAAGTTACCAGTGTTATCTAGACCCTTCTGAAAGGAACACAGTCCTGCTCATACCTTTAGTCCACTGAGGTCCATGAGGGACTTTCAATTTAAAAACTATAAAGTGATAAGTATGTTTAATTCAAGACACTAATTTTGTGGTAATTTATATGGTGGAATGGAATACCATGATAATCTTTAATGTTATTGTAATTATTCTGCTACCTTGCTTGAAAGAATCTTCAAAGGATCAAATTTCCATGCTTAGAATAACATATGACCCTTCACAAACTTATCTCTGCTAACTATATCAACTACATTTCCCACTATTTCTGAAATTATATCTTGTAAAAATATAATTACATATATAGTTTTGCTCTTTAATAATAGTTCAATATTTTTTCTGTTATTTCTTCTGCTTAGGAAATCCTTCCAGTCTTTTTATATACTTTGAATCTTCAAACAAGGTTTAGATCATACACTGTCTTCTGTGAGTCTAATTATTAATTTTCCCATGGGCATTCTCATTGCTACTTCCTCTCAGACCCTAATGAAATTTGTAGGAACCCACACACTAGCAGATATCTCAGTATGATGACTATAATTTATTTCCTTCAATAGATTGATTTCCATGGTGAAGGGTGGTTTCAGGGAAACTAAAATGAGGAAAATATGGACCATCTACCCACTGACATGAGACTCAGAATTGACTATTTGCTAAAGATCACCGAGATTTAAAGACTCAATATCTTACTTCTCCGACAGAAGGTTTAATGAAAAGAATAGTTTTTATCAAAAGATATTGCATTTTTTAGATAAGGTTAATTACTAAGTATCGCATTGTCCATTTTCAAACACATACACATATCTACAGTGATTGAGGAGTGCATTGACAGATCTTGTTTTATAGGCGGCCTCTACTGCCAAATAACTAATCCATAAGACTGAAAGTTAGAAATTTTGGATGAGCCTGAATACTTAAAATCTATAGTTATATCTCACCATGGACTTAAATGTTTAAGAAATTTAGATTATAATATAATAGTCTTTCTTACCCAGAAAGTGCCTGAAACTGAAGAATATATATATAATCCCAAATCCTTTATAAACTGTTTTCTCCTATGCATACACACCTATGATAAAGTTTAATTTATTAATGAGGCATGATGAGAAATTATCAACATTAACTAGCAATCAAATAGAGCACTATAATAATACAAATTATGTAAGTGTTCTCTCTATGTTTATTTATCTGCCTTTCTGTGATAACCAATCTGATGACCTAAACATCTATTCAGTGCCTGAGGTGGGTGGCATATCCAATGTTGATACACCAGAGACAGAGATGACTCACACCCCAGGTGAAAGGGACAGAACTTCATGGGATGGAGTGACATTTCATTATGCATCTCATAAAGGTGTCCAATTTAAAATTTATGAATTTCTTTCCTGGAATTTTCCATTTAATATTTTAATATTGTGGCTTTCTGCAGGAAACTGAAACCATGGAAAGCATAAATATGGAACAGAGGAGACTACTGTATTGTCTTTTTACATGTTGATGAGGCTTAAACATGAGAAAGCAAGTCATTTCCCCCCACATTGGTGATTATTATTGACAAAATACTTCTGACATCTCTTTCCGAAGGTTTAATGTTGGCTTTTGTGTAGTAATAAGTTTGAGGTGTTAATATGACCACTCAAAAAAAATTGGACTTTAAGATTTCTCTTCTCTGTATAATGTATGATTCGATTTACAAGTCCAATAACTGGCAAAAGCAGCCTATGGTGATAGAAATTACAATATAGTTGCTTAAGTGGGAAAGGTAAAATTGATTAAAAAGGTACAAGCAGAAACTCTCTGTCTGGGGTGTTGGAAACACTTAGTAACCCCAAAGCAACCAAAGACATTATTTTAGTCATTTTATTGTTTTTATTTCTTCTCCTTTTTAAATTTTATCTGCTCTGGGTTAATGTTAACTTTAGAGCAGAATGTTGATTAGGGGAGTTTTACTAATAGGCTGCTCTTATGTAAACATTTTAAATCCTTTCATTTTTCTTAATTTTGAGAACATTATTCACATAAACCTGTGAACATTTGCACACAATAAATGCAGTATAAATACTAAGTTAGTGCTATTACAAATATAAAAATACAAGTAAATATATTCATCTGTCATTTTTATCATTAATATTATTCAATAAAAAATCTCTGTCAATGATCCTTTAATACCATTTGAAGTAAAACAACAGCACATAACAACTCGTTTTAAACAAAACCACTTGAACTAGCTCCCAATATTCTAAAAACATGCTTCTGAAAATTGAAATATGAAACTAGATACCATGCAAATTGATACAATTAAATCAATAAATTTAAAGTAAAGTTGAAGAAGGCGATAAAGAGTTTGCCCATAGTAATAAAAGCTAATCATGTGGAAGAAGGAATGTGCAGAAACCGAAATGATTCAATGGCTCTCATTAAGGCAGTGGTGAGAAATGCAATTGCAAGCAGAATGCCGAATGACCTAATTTTTTCTCGCTTTTCCACTTCTGAAGTAGCTTCGCCAAATGAGTTTCCCTCTTCAGTGTTCTATGTTTATTTTGTTAAACTCTCATGATTAATACTTAAAATGCAAGTAAAGAAACATCACAACAAACAAGCCATTTAAAACACCAATGCCTGATTACCCAAGTGTGCTTCAAATTGAATTAAATAATACATTCCTATGTCATCAAGAAGAATATTAATTGTACTTTTGAATTTTCCATTATACCATATTCTGCCTCTTGGGTCCTAAAGTAAATTCAGTGTGATTGTTTCAGAGAGTTCTTCTTTGTTTTGGCCAAGAGCTAATTCACCCTTATATTGTAACATGTATCATACTCAAAACTACATATATATTATCAAGGAAGAAATATTAATTAGCAGAAAATTGATAAGTAATCATGTGTTTTTGTACATGGCTTCATTACTATTTAAAAGATGTTGTTGTTTATGTTGACTACTATAGACCCAGGTGTTATAAATAGTTCCAAGTGACTTACAAACCAAACAGAAGAAGGAAACAGGATGTGAGATAACAGATCGAGAATCAGCTAATCATTGGTTCCTAGAAGCAAAAAGATGAAAGTGTCTTTTCAAAGTCAGGTAGTCCAACTCCATGCAAAGAGCTACCTTGAGAACAATCTGACAGTAGTCAGAGGGGAGGAGAGAGGGGAGGAAAGGGGGAAAGGGTTTTCAGGAACAACTATAAACGTCACATGGACAAAACCAAAGGGGAGTGGAATCAGGGGAGAAAGGTGAGGATGGCTGGGGTGTGGGAGGAGTGGTGGGGGTAAATGCAGACAACTGCAATTGAACAACAACAATAATTTTTTTTTAAAGAGCTAACTTGACCACACAGTATTGGAAGGGCTTGTTTGACTTTCTATCATGAAATAAGCAGATTTAAGTTCCCTGAGGGCAGGACCAAGTCTCTTCATGTTTCTTTGTTTCAGAGTTTTATCCATGTGTTTGTTTGTTTGTTTTTTCCCTTGAGTGAGTGCTGTCCTGGTATAAAAGAAATATGAATAAAGGATATTCCTCACTCCATGAGTAATTTTGCTTAAATGGCACATGATAAATAAACTTTGGATTACAATGTGATTTAGCATATCAGAACTGAATAAAAAAGATAGCCAGGAATAATTTCTTCTTGTTTACATTTCTCAGTTTTATTGTTAGCTTGTTTACCTTTCCTTGAGTGTTTTGCAAGATAGATTTTTAGGGGGAACAGGCTAGATATCTTCCACTGGAAGCCAAAGAAATGTGGGCATTTGTTCTGCAGCCGATTTGGATGCAAATAAACTCAGAGAATAACTCAGAGTGTGAGTGACTAACTTGTCTTTTTTCTTCAGAGCCCTCATTTATTCCAAGCACACATTTATTCAACCTTGTAGCACAGCTACAAGCACAGTTTTTAGTAGAGTGTGAAAGACATAATTGTGTTTACAGAGAGTTCCATCTTTTCATTGCCAGGAAACTATTGTTGGAGTGTCCAAAGATGTTCCTAAAACAAACCCATTTCTTTTTTTACACATACAAATATACTGAACGTATCCATTTTTTTCTTCTAAAAACATGACATTCAACTTAAAAGCAAGAAATAAGGGATTATAGAAGTAGGCTTTCGTATCTTCTTTGACATAGTAGAAAACCTGTAGTGTTCAGAGACTGATTTACCATCCCTCTGTCAATTGCTCATTTAGACTTAGTCATCAGGAAATGAAAAGCACTCTAGTTCCTTTTGTCTTTATGACATTCCTCTGCTATTATTAAATTTAAAAGCTTACCACTGAAAATATAATGAAGGACAAAAGAGATAATAAAACTTTCCCAAAGTTAAGCAGCCCAGAAATAACTGATATTTACAAAGTCTACTTCTCATACATACACACAAGTACAACTTCATGTATATGGAAACAATTCCTAACATTAAGGAACACAGTAAATATTAACTATCATTAAGAATTGCATATGGAATCTTCTGTGAGTATTTACTTCCTGTGGTCATACACACATACTTCCATTAACTAAACTTTTCAGACAAAATATTTGGATTCTAACTAAAAATATTTGTATGTCTAATTTGGAAAAATCATGATAACTGAAGAAAATTTTACTTGGTATGTTCGATTGGATTTTGCATGTGAATCACTGGGAGGCAAAGTAATGATTACTGGAATTTAAAGTTTCTCAGACAGGCTCCTTCATAAATTCCTCTGACAACAAAATCCTTTTATTATTTTAGACAAAACTCATGTGAAGAAAACCCAGATGAACAAATATTACTTTATTTTTCCTTAATATACTGTGTTCTACATTATAATGTAAAACTGTTTCAAATTGAATAAAATAGTGCTAAATCAACTCTCTCTTTGAAAAATATCTTGAAGTTTCTCTCTCACACAAACCTTTTATATTTTCAGTTTTTAAAAGACTGAAAAAATTTAGTTAAATTCTTAGCTAACATTCTTTGGAAACAAATTCTATTGTGTTTGTTATAAAAGCATGGGTTCCAATGACTGTTATTTTCTGATTTTGTTATTATTATTTTTAAATGTAAAAATATATATTATATGCTCTGGCTGGTGTAGTTCAGTGGATTGAGTGTGGGCTGCAAACCAAAGGGCTGCCAATTCGATTCCCAGTCAGGGCACATGCCTAGGTTGCGGGCCAGGTCCCCAGTGAGGGGTGCATTGGAGAGCAGCCACACATTGATATTCTCTGCCTCTCTTTCTCCTTCCTGTCCTTTCTCTCTAAAAATAAATAAATAAAATCTTTAAAATGTATATATATAATAAAGTAGAGTTAGTAAGGTTCAATAAAATTAATTCATTTTTGCTAATAATAGATTCCACTGTTGTCAGTACTTTCTTGGTTATAAGGTAATTGATATACTAACCCCTGAAATGGTTGTAAGACAACTTAATGAATTGATAAAACCCACAGTTCCCAAACTGCACCCTGAGTACCCTGGGGTGACATAGTAAACTCACAGAAACACCATGGGACATTTTCAATTTTCAAAGGAAACACAGAAACACTCAATATTTCTTGGATGCCATCTTATCCACTAGGTCAAAGTAGCTCTCAATGATATTATAAATTTATTAAACATTTTGTTTTTTTTTTTTTTTTGCTTTTCTTAAATAATAAAAGCTTAAAATATTTAGAAGTGTGGAACAGGAAATGAGTGTGGCAACATCTAATCAGGTTTGAAGGGTTGAGAAGTTGTATGGTACCCAATGGGGCACACATGACTGAGTTTGTGGTTATTTAAGAATAAAATAAAATATTATTTTTGTTTAATTTACATGCTATGCTTTTGCACATGACTACTAAGTTCCTGAATTATTAAACTTAAGTTGTGTAGGCCTAACTACTTAATAAATGGAACTTTTAGGAGTTTATTTTAACCTAGGGACATGGTAAAACTCTTACTGATAACAGAAAATAGGAGAATCTGTGGAGTGTTTCCTATTTTTGCTTTTGTTATTTACTTAAATTCAGGTTATCTAGTTTTATTGAGACACATTGACTTATATCATTGTGTAAGTTTAAGGTATAATGTGTTATACATAATTATTTGATTTGCATATTTTAAATAATTTCTGTAAAAATTAGAATCTACCTCATTTAGATCTAGTAAAAAGAAAAAGCAAATAAAAATGTTTATTTTTAAATGATGAGAACTCTGAAGATAACTCTTAACAGCTTTCATATATATCCTACATCTGTGTTAACTAGAGTCATCATGGTCATTACCTCCCTGATACATATTTATCTTTTCAATGCAAGTTGGTATCTTTTGAACACCTTCCTCTAGTTTTAATTTTTATAGCTCTAAGAAACATTACTTACAGAAATATGGTGTGTTGAAACTCTTAATGCTGTAAAAATTATTCATGAAAATGAATTTGTGGACCTGACCTTTTCCTAACCACTTTTCATTTGTTTGTCACCAACAGAACTCAGAAAAATATTCAGTTTTGATTTGTAACAAAAGATGATCAAAAATAGTAAGGTGTCAGTTTCAAAAAAAATTTAAAACATTGTTTTGAAACTTTGTAGAATTCAATTCAAAAACCAGTTGAAACCCGCCAAGGCACCTTTTTCCCCCCCTGTGATGTTTTAGGCTCTTGTGTATTATTGAAGAAATTGAATCCTTAAGTTACTGATTCATTTACATTTAAATCATCAAAATGTTTGTTAAATGCTACAGCATTTGATATCCAAAGCGCTTTATGAGAAATTACATCTGGGAATTCTAAAGTTTTATCTATCATTCTTAAACTTCTTTTCTTTAAAACAGAAAGTCACATTTTTCCCAAACATGTAGAACTAGGACCTCAAATTTGACTTTAATTTTGTGTACTTCAGAAACCAAGTGGGAGCAAAACAGTAAAAAACCTTTTTGAGTGTTCCTTTCATAAGCTATTTCAGTGTGGTAAATTTGGGTCGTCCTTAATGGCATATTATTTCAATAATTAAAAACCTGAGCAATAGTCAAATATTTCCTATGCATTATCTTTTAATGGAAATGTTTCCACTCTAAAAATGAGAAATTGCATTTTAATCATTTTGTAAGCTCTCTTAGTGGATGAATTTAACATACGCCATTTTGGCTGATCGGTTACCTTATTTTTCATTGGCAAACGTTCGAAATGAACATAAGATCCTCTGTCACAGTATATTAAGTGTACTAAGTGTTGTTTATGCCCTTAAGAATGTGTCCCACAGCAACCACAGTTAACAAGTTAAAAAACAAAAACTTTTAAAAATGCATGAGCTCATGTCTGCAAAAGACAAGTGTTTGTTAATCACACTGTGTTATTTGGCCTGACTTTTTAATGTCTTCAACATAAGGCATTAATGAAATAAAATTAAACTCTAAGCAAAAACTAAATGTGAGTAATCTTATGTCTATTCAGCAACCAACTCATTTAAACACAATGCGTATTTACCCTAGATACACAAAGACCATGTAACATCATCAGATGTGGGCGATTTCACGTGGCAAAACCTGTATCTTGTCATAAACACATCAATATGGAAGGTGTCGTCTCTAGAAGGATTGCCTTAACAGGAAAATCTAGTTTATACATTTTTTAGAAAATTATTTATGTTATTATCATATTTTTCTTGTGTAAATATTTTCTAAGAAACTGATCTGGAAGTGACTTCAAACCTTAGTGGTTCTTCAAGTCTGTGAGTCAGGATAGCCAGGTTCTTTAGTTATAATCTCTAAATCTCAGGGCATTAAAAACCACTAAACTTCATTTTCACTCAGGCTACCTGTCTGCTCTGCATCTATTGGCCCCAGGTCGATGTGACACTGACTGTCATAGAGGCAGAAGGAAAAGAGAACATGGTGAAAAAGAAACAGATTCATAATATTTCCACTGGGGAGTCAGTTCACTTGTGCTCATGTTTCATCGGCCAATGCAAATTACATGACAAACAACATCTATGGAAGTAAAGAAACACAATCCTGCCAGGTGCCCGGAAAGTGAGCTGGAATAATTGGACTTCTTAACTTATGTGATCCACTTCAGAATGCCAGCCTTCAGTAATGTCTGATGTTATTCCAAGTACAATGAAAGAAGGAACTGTAACTCTTGATAAGAAATAAATGCTGGAGTTATAAAAATTCATTATGTATAAAATCTAGCAAAGACAATAATAAAAAATGTTATGTAGGACAGAGGAAGAATTTGGATGAACTGACTCTTCTAGGCTTAGATTAGGTTAACAGGTATGCAATAAGACAGGACCATATAAATCAATGGACATGATCTGAACCAAAGAGAGGATGTTTCAGGAAGCCAAACAGTCTTATGGCTGTGATTTGCCATTGTATCTACACCAAACAACCACTGGCTGGTATTCATTCAATCAACACTGATGGAGAAAAATTATCCAGCCCATTATTTGGTTTTTGGCTTTTGGGGACTTACTGTATATTTACACACACACTCTCACACATACTTTCCATTGCCTTATTTTTTCTTATCTTTTATTTGTAGTTATCTGATCTCAGCATGCTGCATGGGCAGGGCTAGAAATAACAGACTCCATCAAAAAATTTATCATTTTTGTTTTGTTAGGAAGCACATTGTAAACACAAGATGGTCAAACAATTCATATGCTAGTAGGGGTAAATTCCTTAAGGAAATGACTTTTTTACATGGGACAAAAAATTCAAGAGAAAACTTATAAGTAATAAAAAGAAAAGTTAATTTAGACAAATTGGACCATGCTTAAGAATAGAGATTCAAACAAAATACCTTAGAGGTATAACATTAAATTTATTTAAATTGACCAGTTAAACATCTTGAAAAAATTTTGAAATTAACTATTGACACATTTCAGAATCTTATGAGCATCAACATTGTGATACTTGAGTTTTCTAAAGAAATGATTTGAGAATTAATTTTAATTTCTTGATTTAGAATGTTAGAACTAAACGATGTGTAGATACTACACAGTGGTATTATCACTAACTGCTCCTAGTGTAGTTATAAAAGGACAAAAAACTAAATCAATGCGAAACCCAAGGCACTGCAGGCCATTTTCTCTAGCATATAGTTTCATTTTGTTTGATCTAAAAGACATCTGATACTCCTATAGGCTGGAAAGTTGACTCACTAGAAAGGAATGTTAACCTCTTACTAAGAGACCACCTTGCTGCCATGACAGATTATAAGATTAGTTCAGCAAGTAAGAAGGGAACACATTGCTTTAGGGAACCAGTATGTAAATGATCTAGTTAGTTTTATTCATTCATATCTATGGCCATTTTTCTTTTTAAATACAACTCTTTCACAATGAAGAAAGAGAAAACTTTACAAAAACATCATACATTAAGCAGTAATTCAAGTACTAGATATTAAAACTAAAATATTATAGTAAATATATTATTTATGTAAATATAATGTCAAATGTATAAAACAAAACAGCAAATGAGATTTTTCATAGAAGCACTTCTGTCTTTAATAATTTGTAATTTATTAATGGCTGTAGCTTTAACAGTTTTCTCTTATAGTTTAACTTCTTGCCAAGAAAGTTTTAATCATTTTTAAATAACCTGTTATTTTCCATGATTCAGTATTTGCCTACTGGGTAGGACCAGAAATATTTTTATATTCTCCATTTCTTTTCAACTTTTTTCCTTGGCATCTACTTTTTTATCATTCTGTTCTCCAGATGGTAAGTACTTGCCTATGAGCCATGGCTCAGATATTCCAATATTAACTATTCTAGTTCATTCTCATAATAGATACCTTTATCCACAGTGTTTTATTGAGCCTAGTGTAGGCTTTGTAGCTTTCATGGCACAAATATCTGGAGATATTCTTTTCACTCTGAAGGCCTAAATCAACCCCTCTCTCATCCATTGCCTCCCATATTGAATTTTTACCTGCCCAATGAGCAAGTGATCAAATGAATGACTTTACCATCTTTTTTCTGTTGCTATTGTTTTTACATTAATGTTTCCTTCAATATGTTTTTAATGTGCCTGAAGTGCCAACAGGATTGTAGCCAGCTTTTCTTCATTTACCTGTCTAGTGTAATTCCATCTATTATTCAGGACCCTCATAGGTTATTCTTCTCATATTTTGTAATTTGTGATTTTCATACATTGCTTAACTTAGTTAAGTTGGAAGTTAAAATCACTAAGCTATTTGATAAGATACATTCAATCTAATTTAAAAGATTATTTTTCTATGGTGTTTACAAAAGTAAACAAAAACTTTATATTTTGTGGATTCATGACTATTACCATAAGTATGTTTTAATATTAAGAAAAAATGTTAACTTTGTTATTAAGAAGTATGAAAAAAGTAAATTTCATGTACCTAATTCAGTTGGCACCTTTCAATGCAAATTATTTACCCCTTTTAACATAGAGCCTTCAGCTTTAAGGAAGACTTTTTGGCATGATTTCATATTGTCTATTAATTCCTTATGTTCCATTATTTAATAGGCAGAGTCTTAAGTAGTCCTATCCACAAAACATCATGGAGCCATTTTTCTTGCATTTGTACCTAATACCTAAGGATTTTCTGTAGTTTTCTTAACAACCCTAAACTCCCATATCTCTGACCACACTTTGGGTAGTGACTCTTCACCACAGAGAGAAGTGTATTATTTTCATGAGCTTCAGTTGAAAGAAATGTACAGCTTATAATGGGAGAGACTCTTCTTTACTCTCATTCTTGGAATGAATTGTGGCCGAGATAAGCATTGTGTTCCTAAAAGAAATTTCATTTAAAAGGTGAAATTAAGTCAAAGAAATAAATATTTGTGAAATGTTATGGTTATCAGACTTGCTAATGGATGCAATCATATTTTGCCTTTTTTCTTCTTTTCTATTCTACAGGATGCTGTTTCTTTGCTTTAATCCAACATCTTAAATAAATGCATGCCAAGTTAAAACAATAAGTCACAAAGCTATTTGCCAACATTATTCTCAGATTGCATTTGAAATTCCTCCATCTTTATGTTAAACCTCAACCCAATACATAGGCAGGTCAAGAAGATTGATGTAATTATTTAAAGAGAAACAAAGAAGGTTCTGTCCATAGTTGCAAATGATGTTGATGCCAAACCACTACCCTGGCACTGAGTGATGAATGCTATGCAGATAAGAGGTTATAAGCACCAGAAAGCATCATTTAGAAAATAATCCCTGGGAACTATATGAGGGCAGCACTTCAGATGCTCATGTGTTCTTTAAGGGAAGATACATTAATAGTCACACTCTCAAGTAATTCATTACTAAAGGCAAATAGAATAGTTTGAGGATTTTTTATATTTCTTTCTTTTTGAAGGAGAAAATATCCTATTTATTAACAATAGGAGGAATTATAGTAAGAATCAAAAATGGAAAGGGAAGAGATGGGCAGCCCACAGGATAAGAGTAAGAGTTTATGCAATAATTTGGTTTCTAATTAGCTATCTGAATGAATAAAAAAACTTAACATAGTTCAAGTTTACTTAGCTGATTTTCCAACTAATAACAATTTTAAACTTATGAACAAAAAGCAGGAAGTGAAGATGATGCTGTTTAGATATTGAGCATTAGATGATAGGCTTGCATCTTTGCCCTGATGCTCTGACAACTTCCTGCCTAATGACAGAATTCTAACAAATTCATGACCATTTTAGACTACTCTTGTTAAGTGAGTAGGAAATAATGTTACTACCTGATTTTTTTTGAGGTGTTGTAGGATGAAGTCAAATAATGCATGTGAAATTTCTGTGCTAATTATAAGGTAATGTAAGTTCTGCTGACTTTAAATGAGCTTTCTATTGATATCTCTTGATCTCTTGAAATTAATTTCTGTATCCTTACTTGCTTACTTGATGCTTAATTTCAGATGGTTTAATTTAAATATCCTTGAGATAGCCTTAAATATATTTTGAGTATTCTGTTTCTCATTTAATGATACAATCAGCATACGAAAACAGTTCTTAAGAGGCACGTATATCACAGTATATTAACATATTAACTCCCACATTTACATATTTTTAATATATTGACTTTATAATAATTTCAACACATTTCATTTTCCAAAGTAACAAACTTCTAACATTTAAGAATATAGTTGCATGTTACTGAATACAATAGCTTTCTCTGAGTTTTATGTTCTGGAACAATACACTCATGTCAAAATAAATATTGCTACTGTCTACAAAGCTAATATATACATTAAAATTATATTTCCATCTAACAACACAAATTAAGTGACATGGGCTAAATTTCATGACCCCCAAATTGTTATTTTAAAAACCATGAACCCCAGTGTGATTATATTTGAAGAGAGAATCCATAGGAGATAACAAGGTTAAATGAGGTCAAAGGGTGGCATTCCAGTCTGATAGAAAGTCCTTATAAGGAGAGATGCCAGAGAATTCTCTTTCTCTCTCTGTCCTCTGTGTGAAGATGCAGTCAGAAGGAGGCCACCTGCAAGCCAAGGGCAGCTCTACTAGGAACCAAATTTGCTGTCACCTTGATCTTGGACTTCCCAGCCTCCAAAGCTGGGAGAAATTCACTGTTGTTTAAGCTATTCGGTCCATGATATTTCATTATGGTCGCTTAAACAGAGTGTGACATTGGGATTGAAGCATTTAGTGGAATGTTAAGGAGAAAGGAATTCGTAAGGATTAAAAGTCAAGATGTTTTTACTTCTTTACTGCACAGTAATAAATATTAACTTTTGCTCTCCCTGGAAGAATACAGATTATCCTTTGGATTTTCTTCAACAATTCTAAAATAATTAGGTATATATGTTTGGAAATTTTCAAATTTCAAGGTAAACAATAAATTTATCATGCCACATTTTTTCTAGTTATCTACATTCAGTAAAACAATTGGCACTAAATTCCAAGTCTAAACCATTAGAATAGGCTTGCCACCTTATTATTTTTGTTAGCCAATTTTATTAATGTAGTAGGGCTATAAGAGGAAATCAACCCACTCTAGTTGAAGCTGGTCATGGTTTAAGATGGCAAATGTTCAACAGAAACTTTGATGAACATATAGGTAGGGTAAGAGTACCAGAAACCAATAAAATATGTAAGCATTTCTTTATATACATAAAGATTTCATATATATATTTATAAATTTATATTATATATATATTACATATATATATATATATAATCAAGCACTATTAGCAGCATGTTTGCCAAAGAGAATAAAACAAAATTGCTGACAAATGTCACTGAGTTAAGAGTCCACTAATGAGTTTCTCTTAGAAACTGGCTTCTTTCAGCTGGTTTGGCCCTGTCTCTTCAGATGACTTTAACAGGGTTCCTTTAACCTTAAAATCCAAACCAGCAGGTATAGTATAAATCACTGAAATGCAGGTTCTTTTAAATTGCTTATTAATGGCTAAAGAAAGGACACGATTATTCCTTCTGCATTAGAGAACTCAAGAGCCCCTTCAATTTCCTTTTAGATTCTGTTTCTTCCTTTGGCTTCTGTTCAGTTAGGCAATTGGCATATATGAATTATCTTGTGTGGTCAAAGAATTCTTCCAGAGTGGAAAGAGAGATAAAAACAGGGATGATGTCATAGACTAGAACTGCTTTAGGAAAAGAGAAAGGGGTGTTTTCCTTTGCTTTAACCCACATTTGACCTAAGTATTATACGCATATTTGTGGTGCAGCGGCGACAGTGACTCCCACACACCAACAAGGGCTGTGTATCCAGCACTGACATGAGCACTTTACATGCATCCTTTCCTTATTCTTCACAAACTGCATTAGGTTGTTAGTAGTATTGCCACAATTTTAAAGATAGGAAGCTGAGACTTACAATTATGTATTATTTTTTTTTAGTAACACCGCTTGTTAATGGTGGTCCCAGAGCTAAAATCTAAGTCTCTCTGGTTGAAAAGCCAATAGGAACTTGCTTTTTACCTGAATTGTATAAAACCTGGACTCTTCATTAATATCAGCCTAATGTTAGCTTGCATTGTGTGAAGATAGAGACAGGTCTCTGTACATGTGGCAAAATACACACATGGAAAAATGTACTTTAAATAAAATGTACAGAAAGCAAAAACAAATGCACCTTCTCGTTTACACTACCATTTTCATTTCAATGACCTCTAGTATTCTTTTACCTAGTTGCTTGCAGCATGATTACACAACTTAGATATGGGAGCAGACCTACGGTCTGACTCTGGGAGGTCCAATCTAGGTGTAGGTGATAACATCCACTAAGTCGACTGAGCAGAACAGCTTCAAACAAGATATCAGCAAGGGTTTGAGACAAAGCCATGGTTTCCCAGTAGATGGCAGCAAAAGCAAAACACGGGCAGGCAGTATGGCAGAATCCCGGATATTGGGCAGAATCAAAATCACAGAGATTCATCAGAGGTAGCAGATCCATAGGCAAAAACACATGGATTCATGACACCAGTCTCCAGGCAACTTGACTATCACGAGTAGACTAGGGAACAAGACCTCCTAGGAAAATGGGGTAATAACTCTTCCCCATCACAGAGACTATGTTGACCTAACTTGGGCAGCAAAAAGAGACCTACAGTTACAAAAGTTCAACATTTAGTGGCAAGTAAGTAGCACATCTGACTAGAAATAAGGCCAAAGAATAAAGATTAGAGCTGATTAAGTAGCTCTTGCTATAGCAGAAACCAGACAGTATGTAGACACCACAGTGAGCCTTACATCATTACCCGAAAAATCCACATGTATCTTTCTTTCTTTAACCTCCAGTTGGTCAATCTCTATTTCCTTCCACCACTCTAATTAAGAGCATTTGTACATATAGACCATAACACATGAATAACCTTGGTTTCAGTGTATGTCTACTTTCCCGATACTGTCCCTTCTACTCCTCCTGTCTTTCCTTTCTTTACATTACTCCGAGTCCCTCATTTACTACTTTTTTCCTTTTTTACCAGTTTCTCACAATATTCTTGCTGTCATCTTGGATCACAGCATCAATTAGCATAGCAACAGGCAATCTCATCAGTAGATAGACAGGCCAGAGATCCTATCATAGGTGCCCACTGGTAGGGAAAAGATGGATACAATCCACTCTGCTGTGTTCTTCAAGTATCGTTTTCTGATTCTTTGGCAATGGGACTGGGTTGCATCTATTGCTATGTGATGACCATTTCCCTTAAATTAGAGGATTTTTTTCTAGATCATCAAGAGCTGAAATATTAACCTACGTTATATTGTTAAAGAATAAAAACTACCTGTGTTTAGGAAGTCCTTAGCCAGATTAAATTCTATATACCTACACTTTGCTATTTAGGGTATTGGGTAGAAGCAATTGATAACAAGGAAGAAACAAAAATAATAAACATTTCTTTCTCTTCTGAGTTAGCATTTTTTGATGTTTCTATTTTACTGATTATACTGCCAGAGTGTGTACCTACAGCTGTGACAATGAGTTTTGTCAGTGGCAGTGATATTGAGAAACTCAGGCCACTGAATTCCAGAACTCCACATTTTCCTCAAGTATAGTGTATGAGTTGTTTTTAAAGAAAGGCTCCAAATCTTCACATAAATCCTCCAAATAGGTACTGCATTTGGAATGTAGAAACCTCGATATTTCCAAACATCAAGTTCAAATATTTAGCTATAAATATGGGAGAATCTAAGATAACAGTTAGTCCATTTTGAAAAATCAATGACAAACACACACCAGTCCTCTTCAATCAAATTCAGTCTTAATCCCCTATTGATTATTTGCTCAGTTGAAGAAACAATAAAGTACCTAGAACATTGGATTCTAAAATTTAACATTTATAATTTTCTCCTTTCAATAATATGTACACAGTCTGGTTGAGGTGACTGATTTCAAGTCTAAATAAACGTGAAGTTTCCCATGCAACAGGGATCACTAAACTTTTCTGTAAAGGGCCAAATAGTAAACATTTTGGCTCTTGGGGCCTCTGTTACAATTACTTAACTCTGCCATTGTAGCAGGATAGCAGCCATAGACAATATATAAACAAATGGGTATGCCACATTCCAATAAACTTCTATTTACAAAATTAGGTAGTAGGCTGGACTGGGTCCAGGCTATGGTGTCTGACTTCTGCAGCAGAACTTCTCTCTCTTATTGCTTCTGACCTTAAACCATTTCCTAAGACATGACAGGATGCCACATATGTGTGTGTGCATATGACCATTTCAAATATTTGCATGTGTGTACTTCCTATATCTTCTTAGTGCATGGTAGGTGTTTGTGGTCATCTGACCCACTCTTCTCTTCCATTTTACAAATAGAAATGTTGGCCTAATGGCAGAGTTAAAATAATTTTTTTTTAAAAAACCTATCTTCCATAATCATTTCTTCTACTTCAATTTTCTGTATAAAACTGTCTCCTGGAAGACCAAAGCCATGTATGGGATCATGGAACATTCGGTGAGAAGGGACTTAGCAGGATTTAGTCTAAGTTCCTGTTTTGCAGGGGAAGATGTCAGGATAAAGAAATCACATGATTGCCCGAATCAACCTAAATAGAGAAAGCAAACCACAAATAAACAACATTCTCAAGGGGAAGTCAAGTCATTATACATTTAGTAAAGTGTAAGGAGCATATCCCCTCCCCCATTCTAGCAATGGAGACTGCACACTCACAGCTTTAAAAAGTACACCTCTAACAAACTCCCCAGAGCAGGGAATCTTTAGGTGACCTTTCCAGAGTACATAACAAATGAACTCTGATCTGCATGCAGTTGTGAACAATGGAGCCGTGTGTTTTAGAAAAGTGAAGGTCAGTCTAGTTCTGATTAGTGTGGGTGTGTATGTCTGTGTGTGTGTTTCCCCCTAAGAGCTTGTGGAGATGAGCAGAATGTGTGTGGAATGTAATCTCCAGAAGGGTACCCGAAGCTGGATGTGAGGTTGCTAGGCAATTTTCCCTATTGTTTTAAACAAACTTCATAGGGCTGGCAGCAGCTGTCAGAGTTCTTGGCTCTTAAGAATAACAGAGCTGAAAAACACAGAGAACAAAGGTCTTCCACAATAAATGGCAATAAATAACAGGAACTTTCTATGCCAGTAAATGTAGGCACTTGGATGTTAAAGCAATTAATAAGGTTAACAAACACAAGAGGTCACTTGAATTCTATTTGTTTTCAAATATGTTTTGCCCCCAGAAACTTTAATTTAAATGGTAAGATAATCCAAAAAGAGAATGGCAGGCCATGATTTTAATAAATTCTTCTTTTAAAATCAACATTCTCACTTATTTATTTTTATTTTATTCATGGGGAATTTTATCTCAAAGACAACAGTATATACCTTACTCAAAATAAGTTTTAAGGACCTTAATAAAAAATACATTCTATGATTGATGTTAAAAACAATTTAGACAACTGTGTTATCACTATGTGACTCTCTTTCTTTTCAGCCTTGCATTATGTCATCCCCATGTCCCTCACCCCCTTCCCTCTTTATCATTAATGTGGCTCATCATCCAAGTTTATACATGTAATGAATTCAATAGACCCCCCACACACACACACACACAGACACACAAAATCATATATAGCTGTTGAAATCTGAATAACCTCTGTGGGTTGTACCATTATCAGTTTCTCAGCTGTAACACTGTAATATAGTTATGGAGCAGATTGACATTGGAAAGGTCTTGGTGCCTGAGACTTGTTAGTTAGTACATTACTTTGCACCCTTCTAGGAATCTAGAATTATTTCAAAATAAAAATATTTTAAAAACCAAACAGGTCATTAATTTTTACTATTTAGAGAATAGGCATTTTTTTCTGAAACAATGAGTTATAGGACTGTTGGTTTCATTCTTATCACTGTGTAAATGATTCTGTCCTGCAATTGATTTGTGCTTGAGCATTCATTTCAAAATAATTTGAAAGGTGTAGCTCAGACATTCCTTGCTAATCAATTTTTTGACATATTGCTAGGCTGAAAGGTCAGTTGCATAATTATTTTAAAAAAACTTCATGGAATCAACCCTTGGCAAATCCAAAATCAGGATCATTCTGAATAGAATAAAAGCACAAGTGTTTGTACGTATACTGAAGTCTTTTCCAAACAGCATTATTCATTTTCTGAAGTGTGCATGCTTGTGTAATTTAGCTTTTAATGTTGATATAAATACAGATTTATGGTAAGTTGCAAAGATAGTACATAGAGTTTCCGTGAATCCTTTACTCATTTCTCCCACCAGTAATTACATCTTGTATAATTATAGCGGCAATCAGAAACAGGAATCTATAGGGATACAATGTGTGTGTATAGTTACATGCCACTTTAACACACACAGGGAGGGATAAAAGAATAGGTTTATAGTTGTATATATGGAAAACAATACAATAATTAATAAGTAATAATACAAGAATTAACTGTTTCACACACTCACAACTGTAAACCTATGATTGCCCCACATTTTATGTATAGATTCTTGCAACCAGCCCTTCGGTCAAGACTGAGAACTGGTCCGTCACCACAAGAAACTGCTGGTGTCCACATTTTACCAGTTCACATGCAGTGAAGAAGTTTCCCCTCCTTTTAAGTCCCTTAATCTTCCACTGTTTATAATATAATTGTCTTAAATATTCCATTATATATATTGATATCCATATCAGACAATGTTATACTTTTGGTTTTATCAAATGCTATTTAAAGTACTCAAGAAGAAAAGGAAAATATATTGTATTTACATTTACTTTTTTTCATTATTCTTTCTTCCTCATAGTATTTCCGCTGTATATAAAATTCAGGACTGATTGTTCCTTCCAGGATTTGAACAATCCTGTGCCACTTTTTTTTTTTCTATCCATGGTTTCCTGATAAAAAATACACTATCATTTGAATTATTTTTCCCATACAGACAAGTTATAGTTTCTTGCTTGCTTTTTTTAAGGTTACTTTTTCTTTACTTTTCAACAGATTTATCATGATGTGTTTGGGTGTAACTGTACTATTATTTATGATAATATATCATTTACTTTTGAAAAATTATTCACAAAATCCAAACATACAGCAAAGTAAAAGTCATTAAAACTACTAAATTCAAAAGGCACATGACATGTTACAAAACTCAGATTTTATCTATTTCTTCTATTCTTAACCTTTTTGTTCCAATTTGTTTATAAGCATTTAGAAATTTAAGATAGAAGGTTAAATACAAAACTATTACTTCGTTGTTACTAATAACACTAATATATAATAGGTTTTCTGATAGTTCCAGTGTGCAGTTATTTTATTTTTTTATTTCAAATCAATCAACCTGTCAGGTCAGATCCTTGACTTCTTCGTTATCTTCGGTGGTGCTTTTGTACCACCACAGAAGAGCGGACAATTAATTCTGAAACATAATATTTATAAGCAGGAGCAACTTTTTTTTTAAATTAAGCCTTACTCCACTGTCTCTCAGAGCTTAAATTTAAAGATTAAATAAGCTTCTGAATCTGAGATTTTTTTCCTACAATATGAAGAACTGTCATGCAAATTATAACAGGAAAACTTGGTTTTAAAGTCTATTTGAGTAAACTCATGCTTGAACGGTTGAAAGATCATCTGAAAAGGTAGGAGTGAACTGTATTGTTTGGATAAAAAATGCAAGTTATATGAGGGGGGGCACCCTCCAAAATGGAATTATCTTCTGGAGGATGGGTCCCTAGTAGTACAGGCTTCTCCAGTTAGATGAGCATTGTAGGAACCCAACTGTATCAGTGTACCAGTTAGCTTTGTTGTGAGAGGCTGCATTCAGCTTTAGATAATTTTGTTTAACAATTCTTTCATGTGTTTGCCCATTTAAGGATGGATACTTTACGAGTGTACCTGCCCACACCATGCTGAGTGTTGGGCAGTTTTTGACCAAATACAGCATGACCCCCATGCCCCACCCTCCCTATTCACCTGATATGGTCCCAAGAGACTTTTTTTATCTTTCTGGTTGAAAAAAGTCCTCAAAAGGAACATTTTGCCAATGTGGAAGAGGTGAAACAAAAGTGGTGGAAGCACTAAAAGACATCAAAATCGACAACTTCAAAAACGGTTTTGAGCAGTGGAAAAAACATCTTTTTAAAAAAAATTTAACTGTTGTTCAAGTACATTTTCTGTCTTTTACTCCCATCCCAGCCCACCCATCCAGCTCTCCCCTACTCCCTCCCATTTCCACACCCCACTAGTTTTTGTCCACGTGTCTTTTACACTTGTTCCTGTAAACCCTTCCTCTTTTCCCCTGAAATTCCCTCCCCTCTCCCCTCTGGACACTGTCAGCCTGTTCTCTATTTCAGTGTCTTTGGTTATATTTTACTTGCTTGTTTTGTTGATTAGGTTCCTATTAAAGGTGAGATCATACGGTATTTGTCTTTCACAGCCTAGCTTATTTCAGGTAGCTATGCTTTCCAGTTCCATCCATGCTGTTGCAAAGGGTAGGAGCTCCTTCTTTCTTTCTGCTGCATAGAATTCCACTGTGTACATGTGCCATAGTTTTTTGATCCACTCATTTATTGATGGGCACCTAGGTTGCTTCCAGCACTTGGCTATTGTAAATAGCACTGCTATGAACATTGGGGTGCATAGGTTCTTTTGGATTGATGTTTCAGGGTTCTTAGGATACATAATCCTAGCAGTAGAATTGCTGGGTCAAAAGGCAGATCCATTTTTAGTTTTCTGAGAAAATTCCATACTGTTTTTGGAAAAAACATCTTGATAGGTGTATTGCATCAAACAGAGCATACTTTGAAGGTGATGGAAGTTTAAACATGTAAGAATAAATACACACTTTTTATAAATAAATTCTGGTTTTTTCTTCTTGAAGAAGAGCTTTACTATAAACTTAGAAGGTGTCTAAAACTGCTAGTTCATATTATGAAGCCCATATTTAAAGCAGTGAATGGCCAGCCCATACTACTAAGTAGTCTGTAAGCAATATCTTAACCATCGCATATTGGAAGGGTACTTCCATTGATAATAAAGATGAGTACATTATGGAGTTTTGCAACAAAAGAGAATTTCAACAGAGGTAAATATAATTTCATGTATGTCACTAGACTTTTACATAATATCTGAATGTGTCACATGCTATTCCAGGAATAATAGATTATCTACGATCCTCATATTAAATCATGTACCTGAGTGTTAAGATAAAATTTTGAAGAGCTTTCCAGAAATTTTATGGTCCAAGCACTTGAGTTCTGAGGAAGCACTGTGTACTAAATTTAAGGAACATATTTTTTCTTTTAAAACTTATGTGTCATTTTTACTAAATATTTTATTTCAGATGAATGTATTAAAACCTTGTTTCTTTTATATTTCCATCACATTTGTCTCAAGGTGAGGCTAGATGGAAAGTATAATGAAAGATAAATGCTCTGTGCTAAGCATTGTCTTAAGTATGTTATGAGCAATAAATCATTTAATCCTCCAAATTGACTTGTGAGATATTTTAGCATACTCACTAATAAGAGTAGGAAACTGAGATCCTAATAGCTAATGGGACAATTTTAATCCACATTTCCAAATCCAGAGCCTGTGTTTTTAGCCACCAAAGTAAAGATAAGCAAAGGAATACAAGCACTGCCATTAGGAAGAACTGGTGAAAAACTATCACTTACCAGTTGTACAAACTTGGCAACTGAACCAGTTAATGTCCTTATCTTTAACATGGGAATAAAAATTTTCACCTTGAAAATTTTTGTAAAGATTAAAAGACAAGTAAAAACTTCCAGCACTCACTAAAAGGACAAAAATAGTAGCTGTGATTATTATGTGACAATGTTTTCTTTCTAAATATACAAAACTGAATTTTGTTTGAGTATTTTCCTCCTTCTATGGATTGA
Source organism: Carollia perspicillata (assembly GCA_004027735.1). Classification (NCBI taxonomy): domain Eukaryota; kingdom Metazoa; phylum Chordata; class Mammalia; order Chiroptera; family Phyllostomidae; genus Carollia; species Carollia perspicillata. The sequence goes on along the minus strand of PVKM010000780.1, from coordinate 3,171 downwards.
TTAGTATTTTTAATGTAGTGAGACATACTCTTTCTCCCCAATATAACTTAATGCATCTTCTCTCTCTTTATCTGTCTCTTTCTCATTCCACTGTTATTTTGAAAAGTCTTATATTCTCTCTCCAAGAGCCTCATTCTTGACACTTGCAGGTCATACTTGATCAAAATCTCTCCAAAACAAACCTTCTATTCTTTGCATCTTAAATGACCTGAAACATGTGATGCTCATTCATCACTGTATTTGTCCCTGTTTTTTTTCCTCTGTTTGTAATATGTTTGTCCAGCGTCTTCTCTACCTATACAAATATCCAAACCTAAATGTTTAGTTGAAATCCTGCTCATTCAACAAAGACTTCCTATCTATTTTATTTGACAATATAACACTATCCTCTTGTAAAGACCAACAGAAGTTCTCTTAAGCTCCATTATGAAGAACAATTGTGTTTCCTCTGAGCATCTGGTTTGCTTTTAATTTATTTATACTGTCAATCATATAAGAGTATTTTGTGTCCATGTTTACCTGCTTCTCAGAAACACTGGCCCCAAATGTGTAGTCCATTTTAGCAGCTAGAAAAGAATTCAAAGTATGCTAATTACTCCTCTAAATTTATATATCAATTAATTTTCTTGTATTTTCCTATCTGGCCATCACATAAATTTAACCTTAATTTTTGCAAGTGTTAAAATCTACAGAGTCAATAGTATTTTACCTCACAAGAAAAGTAATCCTACAAAGGAAATACTTGGAAAGTCATTGAAAAATACAGAATAAAATGTAAAATAAATTTAAAATTACCTGTAAATAATCATCCAAAATAACTACTCAAATTCTTGGATCTATTTACATTATAGTTCTCATTATAGTTCTCTATAATGTAAATAATGAATCTTGTATTGATGACTATTTTAACATGTTTTAAATATGCTAAAATATAATTTTGTGTCATATTAAAAATTAATATTACTTGAGTATGTTTGTGTCATTAAACATATTTAAAAACATGATATTTAAATATCTCATCATTCAACCAAAGGATTCAACAGTGGGACATTTATGTTGTGTTTAATGTTAAACATATCACTGCTAAAATAATCTTTAACTGTACACTATTAATGTAAATTAAAGGAAGTAAAAGTCTCAATTTATAAGTTGTACATATTTATAAAATTATTAATACTTGTCAAATTTCTCTTCACACAATTCTTCTATTCATTTGACAATTGTGGGCATTGTTTTTAAATGTATACTATATATATTTATTTTTTAATTAATTTAATCTTTATTATATTTTTTCCATTACCATTTAGTCCCCTTATACCTCCCCTCTTCCCAGCAGTGACACCAGTATTGTCTATGACCATGAGTCATTTTTTTTCTTTTTGCTCATATACATTTCTAAAAATCACTGTAACACCTTTGGGAAAAGATGTATGAGTAAATAAATGAATTAAGAAATGAATGGATACGTTTCTAATCAAAATTCATCTTGTCTTAAAATCATATATAAGTGATATAACTATTACAGTATTACAAAGCTTCTTGTTGTGTTCCTTTTTATTCTTCTCTTAGCATTAATATTTTATCTTTTGAAATAGGTTGAAGAAATTGCTTTTAGAAGACACTGTGTGTGACATATCTTCTAAATCTCTATGTTTTTATATTTGTGGAAATACATTTACAAGTCATAATATATTTATTGCTTGACAATTAAGACCAAAAAACAAAAATAAAAAAATCCAAGAATCGTAAACAAGAAGTAGTTTTAAGTATTGTGATGAGAATAAAAATAACCAAAATCTCTCTGGTCCTTTCAGGGTATCATTAAGACAGCTAAAAATAATATTTTCCCACTTTGTTCTTATACAAAAATGTTAGTCAATGACAGCATCACATATATTCTTTCCCAAATTTTCTTTATAATAACACCTGATGCATCACACTATAAGACATTGAATCTTTAGAGTTTCTAAACAAATGACTATCAGATTATTCAGTTGTCAGAACTCAGAAGTCTGGGGCACACAGATGTATATTCTGAGAGCATTTTGCTTAACCAAGAAAAATGCATAGAACACGAGAATGATTGAAGAGTCAAATAGCAAGACTGTCTGGAAAAGAATGAACCTGACATTGTGTCATGCCAAACCAACAAAATTGATAGGATTACTTTGCTGTAAAGTGAACAAGCATACTAGACTCGATCACACTGAGAGCCCTGATTATGATCTCTAAATATTTCTTTTCCACTCTTTAGAGCTAGCACTCCACAGAATGAAGATCTGAATGTGTTTCACATACCAGAGAACAAAATAAGCTTCAAACCTACTAGGATCATGTCTAAAATATACAACTGCCAACTGGAAGAGGATACTACTGGCCAATGAGGGCATTTTGGTGCATCAACAAGAATAAAAACTGTGATAGAGAGAAATACATCAAAACAGAATTAAGATACAGTTTCCTGTAGTTTCTTAAATATATTATCCCACACCCATCCACTTTGCATTTTCTAAAACTAATTGCTCTTCTCTGATGTCATTACCCTAACTATTCTATATGTTCTAGATGTTTTGTATATGTTCACTATAATTTGGATGGTCTGAAGAATCAGTAAAGACAGACCGTGTGTTCAATCTCCCACATTTAACCATATGAAGCCTCAGAATTACTCTTAAATTGTTTTTAAGGAAACGTGCACAAAGACACACAAAATCTGATTTGCCAGAGTAAAATGGTGTCAAAATTAGGTTTGCCTTTCTTTGCAAAAAGGTGATCTTTCTTTCGTGTACCAGCTTCATTCTTTCTCATGTACTTATTTTAAATTTCTGATGTGAATAGAAAGAATTTGACTACATTCTAGGAAATAGTTTCCTGACTGATTTTTATCTGTGAGAGAGTTATGTCATTTTAAATGTTTTCTCTTCTTCTGGAGGAAGTTGAGCAGTAGTTTCTATTAGAACTTCTCAGGTGCTATACCATGCAGAAAAATCAGACTGCATGTCCACCATGTTCTTCAAAAAGCTTTAATTACATATCATCTGAAAGCATATTTATCCACATTAATAATACAAATTATAACCTCGATAGAAGATGTTTACCATGTGGGGCAAAAATAAAGAGAAACATACAGTAGTGTAGGAGAAAGGCATTGGAGAATAGTAAAGAAAACAC
>PVKM010000779.1:0-93751 GCA_004027735.1 Carollia perspicillata | reverse complement strand
TAAGGTGAAGAGGGGAGCTCTCACAGCAGATCTTTATGTACAGGGTAAGTACTTTTCTGGGAGGCTGTAAACTCATCACTGTCTACAAATAGTAGATAATCTCTAAGTGTCTGTGAGGTATTTTTGATTGCCATTATTCTAAAACCTGCATGAAAATTTCCAAAGCGGGGGGATGAGCAAAGTTTGTTTTAAGCAATATACAAATCTTTAATGTGCACTCTTTTAGTTCTATTTCATGCAACCCATTGCCAACTTATGAAAAATTCTTATGTCTAAAATTATATAAAATGTAAACAAGAATGTCTTGTAACCTCTATTTTGTATCTTTACTAAGTAAAACTATGGGACAGCTAGGTCAAAGGTCCTATGACCTGAAAACAGGCTTCTCTGACTTTATGATGAAATTTTTATTGGGGAATTATTTCACCTATGATTCAAAAAATATTTATAGAATACTTACATGCAAAGCAGTTCTAGTTGCTGAGGACACAGCAGCAAATAAAAGAGACAAAAAATACCTGTTCTTCAAAAACTCAAAGACACAGATAACAGTATGTTGGTACCAGAGGGAAGGGGGATTATGGGGCTAATAAGAAGGGTCAAATATGTGATGACAGAACAATTCACTTTGGGTGGTGGGCACACAGTGCAATATACAGATGATGTGTCACAGAATTTTACACTTGAAAACTATATAATTTCATTAACCAATGTCACCCTAATATATTTCATTTATATAAATAAAAGATAAAGGTCCAAATTTTCTCCTAAAAATACTTGTTTTTAGGCCATTCACATTCTAGTAGGGGGGTGGACTGGTAAAAAAATGAACAAGTGATTGTAAGATATGTAGAATGGTGCTGTATTGTGGCGAAAAACAAAGCAGGATAAGGAGGACATAGAAGAGGTGGACCTGCAGTCTTACATTGGAGGTTCAAGGGATGCTTCTTTGAGGAAACAGCATCGAAAGACAAGGAACTAAGACTATGTATCTGGGGAAGGGGCTTGCCAAGCAAAGGAAACACAAAGTGTCTTAGCCCCCAAGCGGAAGCTAAATTTTATGTAGATATTTTGGGAGAAAAAGAATAAAAGATCCTTGGATTGGAGTCCTAGCTCTTTGCTTTTACCAACTCAGAAACTTTTAGGAAGAAAATTTTACTTCTCTGGAACTTTCATTGCCTTCTTCTGTAATTAAAGATGGTACCACATAACTCGCAAAATTTCTCCCAGGGGGAAAAGGATGTTTGACAACGCACTTCACAGCACTAATGGATGAATTCCAAGTCTGTGTCCTGAGGGCAACGGTAAATTTAATAAAGGCTCTGCTGGCTTCAATCCATAAACTAAATGAATTATCAAGCTTGTTTCTTCTTTCCAGTGAGGATAATAGTACCTATCTCACCGGGCATAGTCGGGATTCGATGAATGACCTAACCTACGTAAACAAAGCGACTGCACACAAACTCAAGACGGGAACGGTCCATATCACTATCCCTCTGGGTGTGCGAGCTACACTTCCCACGGGGCCTCTTCAAAGGTGCTTTCACAGACTGTAATGCCCATTCAAACATGTTGGACTACTTGGAAGACTTTTCCCTCACATCCACCTTCTACTGTGACATTTCAGGTTTTAAGAAATCAGCTTCACTCTCAGAAGCCTTTTGAACATACTCAGGTCCCATTTCAAATTGCCTTGAAACTGAGCTACCAGCATATTCACGGTTCTTACCAGCCAACTAAGAGGTCCCGCCTCCGAGCAGCGCCACCTGACCTTGCGCACCAGAGGGCGGCCTTTCATAACGTCGTCATTACGTCACGTAGAGTCGCAGCACGGAGGTGGGCGTGGCTACGCCCGGGCCATTGCTGCGACCTAGCCTCTGCGCAGACTCAAGAGCTTTTCCGGAAGAGGTCAGAATGGGGCGCAGTGCGTGAGGTCCCACAGCGTCACGGCACGGGTGGGTGCTTGGCTTCCCCAGGCAGCGCAGGTGTCTGCATGACCGGTAGGGACGATGCTGTTCAGGGGGAAGGGCTGGGGTGATGAGGAAAGTTCACGAGTCCTCTGGATAGAAGCAGGACCTGGGGTGGTCCGAGGGCCGAGGACTCTGAGACTGTGGATCTTCGTTTCTGAAGGCAGAATTCGTTGTGAGGTTTGTGTCGTGCTGATGGCAGGCGTAACGGAAAAGAAGTTACCATGGACCAACTTTCCAGGATTTCCTTGACACTGCACTGGAAACTGGGAAGAAGGCAGTGAGGACTGGGCTGCAGTAATTTTAACGAAAAATCTCTAACTCGATCCTTGCGGGGCGGTCCTGGGGAGGGGGAAACCGTCGAGTGATTGCTGTCCTCGGTGCTGAATACAAGACAGCGGTCCTTCGAGGAGGAAACTCGATGAGGGCAGGGATGGTGTTTGCCATTCCGTGGCTAGGGCTCAATGTCTCCATCAGCGCTGGACACTTGGGCGATCCGCAATCAGTGTTACATTTCATAAAATTTAGGAAACCCAGTACTTTGTTCCAGAAGGGAATTTCATTCCTGTCTTCTCTGCCTTAGGGCAGGCACCTTCAACTTTTTCACCCAATCGGCAATTTACCCTCAGGCTCCAATCCTAAGTTTAGAGCAACCTCTGTGTTGGGCTAGGTTCTTCAACCAAGGTGAGCTTGCCCATGTGCTATGAGAATGGCCTTCCCGAACTTCCCAAATGAGAGTCCTTAGCAGCAGGGTAAGGTGCAGGGAGCAATGGTGCTTTTCCACACAGTCATATAAAAAAATCACTTTCCTATTTGGAAAAGAGATGGTAGAACTGGGTAGTCTTCCAAAAAAGGAAAGACCATGAATTTCCAGTTGGTTCTCATACATGTTTGCCTTCCTATGTGTGTGTGCGCATGCATGAGGGATGGTGTTCCTGTGTTGGTTTACAGAGAAGATACTTTTCTTTCTATTTACTCCTTAAAATGTTTACTAGTCTTAGTACCAGCTGCTTGCTTATTTTGAATTGCTTAAGATTAAGATGTGGAAAGAAAAGAGGGAAAATGAAATGTGTTGAATTTACCTGATTCACAGTATTCTTAGATGCATCTGGCATAAGAAAACAATGCATCATAAATACAAATATTTTTAAATGCGTTATTTCATTTTATACAGTATTATATCTCAAGTTTTATTTTTCTCTTCTGAGAAAACAAATGGGTTGAGGTACTAAAATGATCGAATATTTTGAAGCTGAGGACATGTGGTAGAAGTAACTCTAAATGTTTTTACTATTTAGCAGAAAGTTTCTAATGCAGCTTTAACTAAAGATGACTTCCTTGTTCACTCAAGAAATTCGTCTGTCTAAAAGACATGAAGAAATGTAAGTTTCTTAAAAAAGCTAATCTAAATAAATAAATTATGCTGACTTTATTAGTGCAACATTGTGTGCACAAGAAGACTTAAAAATCTGAAAGTGTGTCATTTTAATTTTCTGACACTTCAGAGATTTTAGTCTAAGGGAATGTCATTGTCCTTAAGAATAAAAAAGATTGAAAGATATAATCATGTTCTATATGTTTTTACTTTTGTTACTAGTATCTAGACAATTTCACCCTTCCTCTCACCCTTTCTAGGCTACACACTAATATTTAATGGACTTCTCTAAGCCTCTTACCCTGGGCCAGCTTCGTGGGTATGTGACCTGTGTGGCCACAGGCTCTGCACTTGGTTTAATGTCCTAGTGTTGTACTCTTGAAATTCCTAATACTTTTTAATAAGGGGCTTCATATTTTTATTTTGCACAGGGCACTGCCATTATATAGCCAGTCTTGCACTTATATTTTGTATTAACCCTCCTCCATCTCTGACAATGGGCTCTCATGTTTTACTTTTCTCTAATTAATCACCAGGCCCTCTTCCTTGGTCTTTTAAGATATTTTATTTACAAAAGTGACTGTATCAAAGTTTAGTTCTACACTCAGTAACTGCCTTGTGAAACAGTGTTTCTTGAGAATCTCTGCAACTACTTGGGAGATGATCGGGCTGTTATATATTACTTACGTATTTTTTATCATCGGACATATTTACTTATTAATCATTTAAGAAGACCAAAAACTTGTAAAATGAGCTTTGTACCAGTGAGAAATGTTTTAAGTATATTCTATATAACAAAGTAGTTTGATAATTCACTAACAACTTTTTACATCTTTCTTCAGCTGCAGTTTTACCTTGTGGTGAGTTTGCATACGTACACATAGCCTCTTCACTCATCTAGGGAACCATCATCTTTCTCTTAGAAAAAGAGGAAAAAATATTTGTATTGCTTTTTCAGGCACATGGAAGTTTAGCACAATTCTAAGCATATAACATGAGATTCAGGAGTATTAAAGTGTTAAGCAGAAGGTTTTGTGCAGCAAGTTACATCGATGTACGTGTGTGTAGAGGTATATATGTAAGTATGTATACAAGGAGATGTTTATTACAGTTTGAATTTTCACCAAAAAATTAGAACTTATATGTTTTCAACACTTTAAAGTAATTTTAGAAGACCAAAGGGGCTAAAAAAGACAGAAGTATATATTTACGGTATATGTTAATGAAAATAAAAATAATTTTATCCAGATTTAAATCTTATTGAACTACCTAAGTTTTTCACTGTCTTATTAATTGGCTTACAAAATAAGTTGAAGTACAATTAAGAAATGAATACTTTATATTGGTCAAGCATTAAAATGTCCCCTTTTAAAAAACTTTCTATACAATAATCTTCATTTTTCCTAGAGTATCACAAAGATTAAAGTCACTTCAACAAATGAAGAGTAAATTTGGAGATAAAAACAAGGAAAAGGCATCTCAGATTCAAGCAGCTGAGGCTGCATTTAAAAGGAACCTTAGTCTTTTAAAGGTAAGTTTCCAAGACTTGAGTATAAGGAATTTTTCCATCTTTGAAAAAGTTTTGAAGTGAATTGATAATTTGATTTGTATAATGTCTTTGTTACAAGTAATAAATAGAATTAATGAAGCCTCATATGTTTTTAGACCTATGTAGTGAGATAAGGAGCATATGAATTCTCACTTTTTTAAATGAAAAAAAGTGAACTTTGCTTAAGCTAAATGTTTTCAATCAACCAGAAATTTCAATGACTACAGAAGGAATTTTAAGGTCGTCTTTTATGCAAAAAGTGATAAATATAAGATGTAGCTTTCAATCTTTCGTCTTTTCTTTGTAGGGAGATTTTAAAATACCATAGAGTACCTATAATGTATTTACATGTAACTCCAAACTATTTAACATCATAACAACAAGAACAATTTGATTTTGCCTTGGTGGGGCCACAGTCCACAGATAGAATTCATATGTAAGATAACAGATTTTCAAGATCCCTTTGGGTGATGGAGGGGGCGGTCAAAGTGTGTGATTGCGCAGGGCCTCACCATTTGGCCAATGTGCCCACTTGGAGTAAAATCATATGTGTAACATTTTTGGCTGCTTGCTGTGCTTTGCTTCCAGAATTGTATGGCTTCATCCATAATTAAAACCCTAAAAGTTTGCTTCTAGTCAAGCTTCCAAGAGATCCTATGACTAAAACATTTGGTACTAAGGCTATATTATTTAAGTTATAAAGAAGTGTTTTCAGTTTTTTATTGTTAAATATTTTCATCGATAGGCATGATATAGTTATCTTCTGTCCTCACTAGAGGATAAAGGAAGAGAAAATTCAGTTATCTTCTCAGCTTCTGGCAGTTTGAGCCACAGTAATTTAAGTCACAGCCATAGTGCTACCAAAGCATTCTATATTGCCATATGTCTTACTTGCCCAATGGTGTTTGCAATATTTATTTTTAAATGGAAATATATAGGGTAATCTGGAATTTGCTGTGAAAAAGTCAGAGAAATGAAATTAGAAGGCTTGAAGTCTTGGTTGCTATTTCCTTCAGCAAGTGCAGGTAATATTTGGTTAATATTTTATTAAGCAAATATCTGATGAATGCCCAGAGGGTCCTTACTATTGAGCTAGTTCTGGTTAGAAAGTGGGGACCACAAAACAAGCATTAAGTCAGAGCTCTTCACTTTGAGTAGCTAATAGGCTTTGTTGACATCGTAAGGTTGTCACACAAAAAATATGAGACTTTATGTGATTAAACATTAAGTTATATGGAACACTCAGCACTCATATTCTAGGAGTAGGTGTAAAAAATCTCTGAGAGCTCAAATGTTCTAAGAGGTCTCAGAGAGGAAGCTAAGCTGGAGCTGTGTTTGAATAGGCAGAAGACAAGGTATTCTGCTGGATTGTGTCGGAAGAGCCAACAAAAGAGCCTTATTAATGTTCACAGGACCATGAGCTAACTAGCTTGGAAAGTCACAGAAAAAAGTTGAATATGTATTGTGAGGTCTCTGAGTAAACTGAGACTTTATGTAGAGATAATACTCTACTGAAAGTATTTGGACAAAAGAAAAACAAAAACTTATGTAAGAAACGTATGAGAGAATATTTAGGAAAGATTCATTTGCTATTTAGATGCAAAGTCATTTCATCAAAGTCATTGGATTTAATAGAAGTGTGAAGTAACTGTCATATCTAGAAGGAAAATAATGAACTATTTCATAGTCATCAGAAACCAGTGTGATATGGTATTTTACTCCTGATTATCAAAATAATATATTCTCACTGCAGAAAAGTTAAAGAGCAAAGAAGATGAAATAACTTCTTTATCCTGCCCACCTAGGAACTAATATATTTTTGTGTATTTCCTTACAGTCTTTATAATAAACACTGATTGAGCACTTGTTATATCCAAGATACAGATGCTGTCTCTTCCCAGTCTTTGTTTTATGTGTTTTGGATAATTATATATACAATTTTTTATCCTGTTTTCTCTCATGGTTTTTAATTTTGGAAATAAATTTAATGGCTCTATTACAGAAATTATTATGAAAGTAAAATAAATAGGACATGAGTACAGAATTTTTAGTTGGGAGAGACTTTTAAAAGCATACAGATTAGATTAGATTGTTATCTGAAGGTTCTCAAATTTTTTTAGCATAGACAAATTTTCAAAGATGTAAAATAGATAAAAGTGGACATCTTTGGTTCAAAGCCCCACCCATTCAGCCCTTTTTTGTCAGCCCTGCTGTGGCTCTAGGGAACTTGGAAAACTACTAGTCTGCTCTAGTTCCTTAATTTAGAAATGAGGAAACCATAATAACTACTAATACCCCTTGTCAAGAACAAGTTGAGTTACATCAGGATATGCACTTGAGTGCAGAATGTGCTTCAGAAGGGTTCCATTAAAACTTAGAAGCATTCCTATAAAGATAGTAGTAGCAAAATGGATGGAGAACTATATCTCCATACATTATTTGATCTTACTTAGAGGCTCTGGCAAATATAATAAACACTAAAACAGAACAAGCTTTAAGTTTTTGGACAGGAAGATGCAGCACTAGCATTTTTAAATGGTATGGTTATATACTAAGAAAAGCTAAAATTGTTTTAAAACTAGTATATTTTGAGTTGAACAAAATGGATAAAAGGTAAACATCAATAGCGGTACTACAGATACAGCTAGAAAATATAAGAGATAATTTTCACATTAGCAATTAAATTATAAAACACATGGGAATGCTCTTAACAAGGGATGTGCATGATTTGTATAAAAAAATTATTGCCCCTGGCTGGTGTAGCTCAGTGGATTGAGCGGGGGCCTGTGAACCAAAGAATCACGGTTCGATTCCCAGTCAGGGCACACGCCTGGGTTGCGAGCCAGTTCCCAGTGGGGACACACCAGAGGCAACCATACATTGATATTTCTGTCCTCTCCTTCCCTTCCCCTCTAAAGATAAATAAAAATAAAATCTTTTAAAAATTACTGCATTTCATTGGAAGTTTTAGGAGAAATTTTAAGTAAAAATATATACCTTATTCTTGAATGGGGAATATTACTTTTCTAAAGTGAGATGTCACAAAGTTATTTTTAGATTTACAAAATTCCAACAAAATTTGTATCAAACCTGATAAAATTTCTCTAAATGTGGTTGCAAAAATAAATTAGCAAGAATATCCAAGAATATTTTTTAAAAGGAGCAATAAGGAAGAAGAGTCTAGTTTCGTGAAAGATTCAAAGTTATAGTAAAAGAATGAACAAGAATATAAGTAGAAGAAAACTCACAATGAGGGTTTCATCAGTAAATATTGTTAACAGATAGTGGACTTTCAAAACAGGCTGAGTGATTTTTGCCTGTTAGTTTTAGAAAATGAAATTTATTTGCCTTTTAAAAACATAAGCATAATTGGTCTGCATTTGTAAGAGAAACAGAGGATTTTGTTACAAAAAAACATTTCCATAACATAAACTGTCATCTCTCTCACCTTTTTCCCCACAAAACGTAGTTTTACCCAAAAAGTTTCATGGTAATGAAGGTCATCATCTCAGGAGGAGGGTGAGCAAACACTCCAGAGTAAGAATGAATGGGAGAGTGCTCCAGGGCTTTAGCAGTGCCCTGAGGCCTTCCTTGTAGGCCTGTCCTGGAAGCCTTCACAGGGCAGCTGGCAATTAGAGCCTTCGACAAACTGCCTGCCACCCAGGATGGCCAGTGACTTACAGGTCCACATCCCTTCTCTTTCCTCCTCACATCTGTCACTTTCTCCGATTCAGTGAAGAATAAGTTTAATGAATGTTCAACTGTTCCTTGTACCAATGACCCTGTACCTCATGCTTTAGTATCTTCTTTCTTTCATCCCAGAAATTGCACCTCCAGCAGATTAAAAGATTAAACCCAGCCCAGCCGTAGCTGAGTTTACTGTGTACATTTATAGGGAGATATATATTGCTGGGCTGGGAGGCAGGGGTGAGGGGTAGAGAAGGAGATCCCAATCCTGTTCTACCTGTCCTCATCACGAGTCAACTCATGTGCACAGGCTGCTGAATTCTGCCATTGTGTAACGTTTACACCATCATACACACTAGACACTTGTTTTTTAATTTTTATGGAAAATTTCAAACCTGTGCAGAGCATGTGCTTATCACCCAGATTAAATAATTATCAAAGCATGGTCAATCATGTTTTATCCATACTCCTCACCTCCCACCCCTCGGATTATTTATAAGCTACTCTTCAATATTTCATTGTTTCATCTGTAACTAGGTCAGTATATTATCTCTGTGTTATTTCAGTATTTCTCACTAAAAGATAAGGACTATGTAAAGAAAAATCGCAATATCATTATCAGTCTAAGAAATTTACAATAATTCCTCAAATATCCAATAAGGATTCATATTTCCCTGATTAATTGATTGATAGGAGTCATGAATCTCTATGTCTCCCCTGCCCTTTTAGTTTCTTTGTTGAAGGAATTGGATCATTGTCCTACAGACTTTCCAGAGTCTGCATATTGCTAATCACACAGCCGAGGTATCATTTGGTATGTTCTTCTAGTTCCCAGAATCCCTATAAATTGATAAATCTAAGTTGTGCTGTGCAACAGAAATAGTATGTGAGCCACACATGTAATTTTAAATTTTCTAGTATATGCTTTTACTAAAATGAAGTGAAATAGATTAAATAAAATGTCATTCAAAGTAATTCCATCACAAATGTAAAATATCATTTCAAATGCAATCACTAGGCCTTTCCTTCTAGCAGCATATAGTCAACGAATTTTTCAGACAAGCTAAGGGATTCATACGTCATCTCCTGTGTACTGGGTATCATTTTTTTAAAATCTAAGTAAGGACCTACTTAAAATAGTTTTTAGCAAAACTAATCAATTCCATGTTCAGTATGGATTGAAGTAAAATAAGAGCCTAGGCATAAGTTCAAGTAAGTATTCAGTAAATATTTGTTGAGCAGGTAAGTGTAGTAATAAGGCCACAGCATTGGGAATGGCATGGAGAGGCTAGAGGTAACATCCTGAAGCTCTGAACTTCTAAACGACAGGGAATAAGAAGAGCTGAAGACACAGGGCATCTGGGTGAATAAAATTCCCACTGTCACACATTCAATACATTCAGTAGCAAGAAGATGAATGTAGTGCTATTAGGCTGAGAAATAAGGACTAGGAAGAAAAGTCACCCATCCCTCTACATGAATAGTGGAAACTAGAGAAAAGACAATTTTGGAGAGGGAAAAAGTAAAAAGAAAACAACAAATGTCACAAATCTTAAGAAAGCCCACAGTTAGGTTTATCCTAACTGAGAAACATTCTAAAAGAGAAATAAAGGGGCCAGGTAAGGAGGAAGACCAGGATTCAGAGAGGTAAGCAAACCATCTACAGAAGTGAAGTATCACTTCAGGAAAAACCTGCTCTGGTGTGATAACCTCCTGTGGAAACGACACAGAGGTGACAGTCAAGTTACTAACCACAGGCCTTATTTAGCAGGTCACGTGTCCCCACTGTATCTTCTTTTTAATAAGAGAAATTTAGAATGCTTACTTTCTGATTTTTAAGAAAATTTTGCCCTGGCCGGGTAGCTAAGTTGGTTGGAGCACTGTCCCATACATTAAAAGGCTGCATCAGGGCAGATACCTAGGTTTTGGGTTTGATCCCCCATCAGGATGTGTATGGGAGGCAACTGATCAATGTGGGTGTGTGTGTGTGTGTGTGTGTCTCAAAAATCAATAAAAATATTCTCAGGTAAGGATTAAAGAAATTATTTTAAAAAAGGAAAAGTGTTTATAATCTTGTCTATAGGTCCTAGTGACACCTAGATCTACCATTAACAATAAAACAATAACTTTGTCACTGTCCTTAGAATAATGGTATAATTGGAGTTGTTATTCTATTCTATTTGGTTTATAAAGTAAGAAATGATTTTTCCAGGACTTCGTGAAATCTCAATGTAATCGCAGAAAAGTTATTCTCTACCTGCTGTAGTGTTGGCATCAAAAGCTTTTTAGCACATGTCTTCGATGTAAACTTCTGGGATGGGATCAACATGCTAATAGATCGTCTTTTTATCCCTAAATTGATGTTTTTCCCCTTCAAATCACCTTCCTCTAGACAGCAGGTGCATTAATAGCTGTGCAACTTTAGGGAGTCCCTTTAGGGAATTTCCTGTTTTTCCCTTTTACATTTCACACCCATCCCATGCTCCCTGCGCTGCCATCTGCTGTCTCTTTTCTCCTGTTCAGCATTGGCTTCTTCACACCCACTCCCACGCCCTTTTCCATCTCCCTCCGTCTGTCCAACAGCCCTGTACTAAGATTGCTCCAATGCTTTCTTTTTTTCTCTCAAATCGCAAAGCTCAAAGGAGAGACAAAATTTACATGGCCTTCAACCAAGGCCTCTTGTGAAACTGACAAATACAAGCAAGCACAAGCCAACATTAGTGCTGATTTGGGAGCATTAATTTAAACAGGACTCAAATGTTTCTGGGCATGAACTTAATGCCTACATCAAGGTAAAGTCTTTCCCAGGGTATGAATTACATTTAAGTACCCTTGTGTTGCTATAATCATAAGAGAAAATACACATATCTACAATTTAAGCTTCAGATAAAAGCATAGTGCTTGAATGCCATCAGCTAAGTGGTATACTACCCAGCAATAAAACTTATCATCGAGATTACCTTAGAAATCCAGTACTAAAAGTCTAGAGAGTATAGTGAAAAGGTGTTGTAAAGTGCTGAGGTACCTTATTAACCTTCTTTTGAATATTAGGAATATTTGCTTAAGTATAAAATTTAAAAGTGGAATATTGGACAAATGAAATGTGTCATTACTATATTATTTACATGATCCAGACAGACTCCACCTCTTTACTTTTAAGGAGAGTGCAGTGTGGGTCTGGGTATCTCACTGTTTTTAGTATCTGAGTATTTGACTGTTTTAGCCATCTGACTGTTTTTAATGATTTTAGTGATAAGTTGGCACTCTGAACAGTTTTAGAGGAAGTTTTTTTTTGTTTTCCTGCAAGAATTATTGACACTATTTAAAATAAGGCAGAACTTAGAAGTACCACCCCCACCTTTTATTTTAAAATAAGAAGCCCTGCACTCTCTATGCGAAACTGGTTAATTAAGCAGTAATCAGTTCTCCTACTTCAGCACCCCTCCATCGGTTCACACTGTATCCAGAGAAGAGTGGAGGGGAGAGATTTGGGATATTGATATAGCGATACATGGCAGGTGCCATTCGTGCATGCTATATAAATACATTTTGTTTTTAAACACCGATGTCTGTTGCAGGACATAGAAGGAGCAGAAAAGTTTCTACAGGCCCGGATTCACTCACTTCCACCACCTGAGGTGGTTTCTCTTGAGGTGAGAATCTTAAGGAACAAGGAATGGTAAAGGAAGAGACTTGATCATTGCAAATTTTGTAGTGATTATGTCTTTATTTCCAAGATTAATCTATTCAGCAAAAATAAACAAGATGGGTATGGTCTTTACCTGTCCACAGAGCCATACTTTGAACATAGTAGGTAATAAGTATCTTGATTTAAACAAAAATTTGATCAAGTGAAAATTGTATAAAGATTTTGTGTCTTTTCACCTAGTCATTTAGAAACAACTATCCTGTTAAACTCTAACAGAAAATATGTACTATTAAGTTGGCCCTATGCCTAACCAAAGTGCTTTTCCTGTTGGCTGATGTTAGACATAGCAAGCAGTTCAGCCCTTCACCAAAAATTCAACCAACGCTATTTAAATGCATTTTATGCAGTATAGTGTGGCTTTATCTGTTTTATTTTGCTCAGTTCAAGAACAGATTGGGAAGATGGTTGGCAAAAATAAACCAAACCATAGTTGGCATATGAATGTATTTTTTATGAAAGGGAATTTACTACATATAGAATAGTTTGATTTGATATTTTTAATGACCTTTTTCAAATACAATTTTGCTTGCTGCCTCACCAGAGATGTGAATAGACTCAAATTTGAAGGCTGAGAATTTGCCCCTCAATTTTCTGTGTCATCTAGAGTAATAAGAAAAGCCAGTGATCAAGGAGAGAAAAAACCCTGGTACAAAGTTGTGCCCTGGGCATGTCTGTCTTTGTTGAATTCTCCAATACCTTACTCTGGCCCGTATAGGGCCCACACAATAGGGGTTAATCCAGCCGTGAATGGTGGAGAAATTCCCAACCACAGGCCTCGGGTGGTGTTTTTCTTAGTTAGTCTTGCACAGCAGGATGACCTTTATTTTCAGTATGTCAGGCTCTTTCTCAGACCACATGCATAGATGCAGAGATATGTAGAATCCCTCACCATTATCAACTTTCAGAACTCCTGTACCTTTTTAATGATCAGAGTGAATCACTATGTGTTCTTAATGCTAACTCTTTGGCTGAATTTCCCAAAATGAGATCAATAGCGATAATGTAATACTAAATGCCCTCCTGTGATGCAGAGCTTTTGGCAGGTACTTTTCTTTGGCCTCTGTAGGGCCATTGAAAAGAAGCCATTGAAGCTTGTATACACGATATGGTGGTGATGTTGCATGAGCTTCTATAACTTACAGACTGCTAGAGTCAGGCCAATAATACAGCACCTCAACTTCCAAGTTATCTGAATTTAAAAATGGTTAGGTAGGTAATATTGATATTATTTTCTCATTATACAAAAAAAGGAATAAATTAAAATTTGTTATATCAAGTGCTCTGTTAAAAGATAAGTGGATACATTTTTAATGTTTTCCCCATGCGATTTAGGGGGTCGATTCATCTGAAGCAGGTCATGATTAATTATTTTATTACAACAAATTTAGTGTGGGTAATCATTTGGTATGGGAATTGGAACATGAAACAAAAACATTTAATGACTGCGGCCATAAATGATACTGGTAATAAACACAAGGTTGGCCACAAGAGGGCGTGTAAAATCACAATAAAATTCTGAAACCTGTAATTCTGCCAGGCTCTGGTTTTACTGAGAAATTTGAAAATTAACACTAGTAAGTAGCCAGATTTTTTTCTAAAATTAACATAAAATATTCTGTAAAGGAGGTGCATTCTACATATATGTGTGTGTATACACACACACACACATTCAAGTGAATAAACATTTAGATTATTATGAAGAGCCAAGTTCAATTGCTTGATATGCTTTTTTACTTTGGGATTTTTTTTCCAGACTCTTTACTGGGCATCAGTAGAAGAATATATTCCCAAATGGGAACAGTTTCTTTTAGGAAGAGCAGCATATCCTATTGGTGTTGAAAATCAAAATGAAGCAGAAACTGAAGCAGAAGTTAAGGCACAGCAATAACTTCTTCACATACTATTTTTTAAAAAACCTGCTTAGTAAAGCTGAATATTAAAGAATATGCAGGTCACTGCAGGAATTTTAGGAATCAAATATATTCCCGTTGTCCCTTTAACTCCTCAATGGCAAAGACATGAGAATCTACTGGCAAGTCCTGGATGACCCCTCAGAGACCTACTACTATTTCAAGGTCATGCATTTGCTTTCTATCAAACTCATGCAAGTATTAAAAACTAATATTGAAAGGTGGACTGTTTATTCAATAAATTACTAAATGAGTGTTGTGTGTTGTTTAAAAAAAATCACTTAGTCATTCTCATCTAAACAGTGAATACCAGCTGCTCTGATTTTTCATTTTGTAGAATCTTTGCTTTTCAGTTATTTTATTATGAGGGCAAGGCACAGGATCAAAGTGATTGTTTGCTCACTGCTTTAGTTTCTTTTAACAAATGAAAAGACAGTCACACTTAACTGCTTTAGTATAATAATACTCTATCAGAAAATAGATTCAGAGGATTTTGTTCCTCAGAGATAAACCTCTAAAAGTTCTGCAGGAAACAACCAAAATAAAGCATTTGTTAAGTAGTCAGTTTCAGCAAGGCCCCGACTGGTACTGAAAAAGAGTACCTACTAAAGGTGGAGATGGTTATTGGATTTTGACTTGCCAACCTTGTGAGTGCAAATAACTCCTCTCTTATCTTTTTATCTTTAAACTTGCCCTTCCCTCTCCCTTCTGTTTTCATTATTTCTGAAGCAACTGACAGTCAGAAAGCTTTGGGTCACAACCCTACACAGCTCTGAGATTCTTAAGTGCACTGCCGCTTGAACACTCACAAAAATTATACTTCTGTAACTATGGAGGCAGCTCTTACTGATAAGGGAGTTTTCAGTAACTGGTTTGCGTTTTTTAAAGAAGGTAATAGGAGAGCTAAAACAAAATAGAAATGTTCATCGTACTAAGTTTCTTTAAACTATCATCTTGGAAATACCCTGTTGAGTGGGTTCTGGTGTGGATAACAATAATGATGTTTTCATAATATGTGCTGGCAGACTAGCATACTTCTCTACAGTTTTAACAGTTGTAATTAAGGAATAAACAGCACAGAGTGTCAGTCCGATGACAATTTCATCTATGGTGTCATAATACAAAATGTGACAAAATATTAGAACTGTTATACAACTATAAAGAGTATCAGCTTAAAGGCTGAAAGCCTTTTAAAAAGACAGAGAAAAGAAGAAAAAAGAAAACTGGCATACAGACCAGAAAAAATTTATACCTTCTCAAGAATGTTCTGTCATGAAAATAAATTGATAATTTTTTCCTGTTACATTACAGTTTGGTTTCTAGCCATCCAGTTGATTTAGCAGGAGAATGCAGTGCTTTTTAGCAGCTTTGAATTGGTAAACAGATTTAGATGTAGTAGAAAGGAACATGAGGAAGTTTTTTTTTTTTTAACATCCAATCTTTCCCAGCATATGCACATAAGAAGGTGAATGAAGCAATGTGAAACTTATTTCTCTTTAGTCAAGTGAAAAAAAGGCTAAACATTTGTTGAGATGGTAAAATATTGTGTCAAGCAAGTAGGCACATTCCAAAATTAAACAGTGGTTGATATGTTAACGTCCTCAAATATTTGAGCGTACACTTCCTTTGAGTTCTGTAAATTAAATCACCAGTAGGTTAGATTAAAATACAAAATGAATAGCAATTTAACCATCTCAAAAAAGGTTCAGGATTTTTCTTCCCTAACCTAACTTGCTAAATAGTTTTTAAAGAAAATGGAGACAACTGTACTTGAACAACAATAAAAAACAAAATAAAACAAAGAATGCTTAAGTTTAACACACTCTGGGTTGGGATTTAGGGCAAAAGGGAAGGTTTTTCTAGGTTTTAGCTGTATTATTTCTTCCATTTCTAGTTAATACCTTAAAAACCCCCAGAGATGATTTTATTCCTGGCCCCCACAGAGCTTTCTCCTCCCCTCCCCTTCGTATTGACTGGAACAGATTGCACCACACTGTGTGTGTGTGTGTGTGTGTGTGTGTGTGTGTGTGTGTGTGTGTGTTTAATTTCCATAGGGACATGGATACCCCACCAAAGGTCTTTATTTTCCTCATAGCATATTAGCTTTACACAGGAATTTCCAAATATTGTTTTCTTAAGGAGAGGCAAAATACCATGTCTAATATGTATTTTTGTACACAATTAGTAGTAATCAGACAGGAAAAAAGAAATACCATCTACTCACACCTTCCCACCTCTAATTTAGTCCTCTTTCTATATGCTACATTGTACCTACTCTTTATCCTTCATGAAAACTATGAATTCATAATTTTTTAGAATAATTGGGTTTTCAAAATAAGGGCCATTTCAAGAATTTGTTTGTACAGCCTTACTTGGACTGTTGCAAATCTATAAATAGTCAAAGCTCATTTTCTGCTGAAATACTTCTGGTATATGAAATTATTAAGCTATAAAATGCTAAACATCAGAAAGAGCTGCAGTTTTTTTCCCAACTTCAAAAATTAAGTTAAATTTTGAAGTACTAAGGAAAAAGCCTAATATTCTGGAAACCAGACCTCTGATCTTCCCCGTGCGTAGGGAGCAGTGTGAATGAAATACAAGGCAAACAAACAGTTTTTCTCTGCATTGGGTATAAGGCGTTTTAACTGGTTACCTTAAGAGTTAGATGAGAATACTAATCTTTTACTTTCTTTATAATTTTGTCTTTTCTGCCTCATTCTCCCTTTCTATCAAACAAGAAAATAATAATAATAAGGTGGATATGTGAATATATATTTTTAATCAAAATTAAACTTATTTGGGGATTATTTTAGCACTTCTGAGATCATTGGAAACAGACTGAGGATGAGGTGAGGCTGGGTCATACGAAAAACCAGAACTTGCGATCACCATTTTTAGACAAGACAAGCTTTAAAACCACTGTCAGTATAAAATTTGATACAGAAGGCCATGAATTTGACCTATCTACAAAATATTTTATTTTCGTTCCTTACTCTATTATGTCTTTTTACTCTAAGCCATTTAACATCCTTTTATGTTATATTTTAAGTCTGTTATTTGAAACAATGTTTTAAATTCCCTGAAGAGTTTCTTCCCCCTTTTTAAGAGTTGCCCAAATATAATAGTTACCATGGCTTAAATGACACTTCATTTCAATAGTCTATTTTGACCTCTTGCACTGTAATTAGGTTGCTGACCAAAATCTACACTTCTGAGAAGGCAAAAACTACATGGTGAGTTCAAACAGGAAAAAAAAAAGGTAGAAAATATGGAGAAGGGAAAGAGGGGAAAAAATTACGCTTTGAGAGCTTGGAGTTGGAACAAGGGTCTTTGTCTGTCTCCCTGTCTTTGTCTCTGTCTCTGTCTGTCTGTCTCTCTCACTGGTGATGGTTTTGTTTCTTTTATAATTTAGCAGTTAATTTGTCTTCATAGGAAATTTAATTCCCTATTGCTCATAAAAAAGAACATTTAGAGTTTTCTGGGGCAAACCTGGGGACGTGTCTAACTTCAGCAGTTAAGGAGAGGATTGATTGGTGGAATTGACACCTGGCATTGTGATCCCCCTTTCTGATGAGAACTGAGATTATATCCTTACTAAAATGCAAGACGATGAAAATGACTACAACAAAGACAGAGACTAAAAAATGCTTCCAGACATCATCTCACCTCTCAGAGTCAAGTTTCCTTGCTTACAAGAAAATGGACCATGTCCCCTACCTTATAATAGTGTATTCAAGTTCTTGCTATTTTAAGAACTCTTAGTTTGTGTTTCAGACAAATACTAAGACTCAGCTAAAGTAGTGTCTAGATTGACCATGATACAAATTAATAGTGAATTGAGGGGAAAGAGTGAAGTGTTCTTATTTTAGAAAGTGATGATTGAGTTTTTTCTATCTTTTTTATAATAATTGGGTCATTTAACCTCCACTGTGAAGGTCGAAGTGTTCTTTATTATTCCTTCCTAAGTCCAGGTCATCAAAGTACCAGTTGAATGTTTTGTACAATTCTACTTTGGGAACAACACAGTCAAATTAAAGAGAGACAAAATTCTATTTATGTATTTTCTGTAGCCCATCTCTATCTTTTTACATCTCCCAATACAACATAATTATTTTTCATACCTTGTCTCCAACTATTTATAAGCTCTATAACACTTATCAACATACCGTTGTAGTAGACTGCACTGCCAGAAAAAGAAATACTCAGATGTTCAAAAGAAGCAAAATCTAAAGCCTTTTAAAATGTCCAGTAAACATAAAGGTGGATAACATTCAAGCACCATTCATTCATTCAGCAGGTCTTACTGCCCACTCTGTAGCAGGACCAGTTCTAAGCACTGAGAATATAGCAGTAAACAAAACACCCCCCGCCAAAAAAAATTCATGTTATCATGGGATTTATATTTTGAAGGGGGCAGTGGGTCAAGGGGGTTGAGAAAGTAGTGATAAACAAAAGGTAATATTTGATATATTAAATGGTGACAAAGTATTATAATATGAATATCTAAAGTGTTTTCTTAGTGTAAGAAAACAAAGTAGTTTTTGTAGTTTCTCAGAAAATATAACTAAAAGAGGCTTTTTTCCCTATTCAAAGATCTTGAGTGGGGGGTTTCCAGTGAAGCAACACTTTCTCTGCTATTATCAGATTGGCCAAAAAGTCTGTTTAGTTTTTTTCCTAAAATAAAAGACATATTTTTTCATCTTTACCAATAATTTTATTGATTTGAATATTTTGAGCATGTTGGCTATCTCCCATGTGTTATAATGTTGATTATTCTCAATAATGTCTCAATTTGATTGCTATCAACTTCAACTGATCTACTTGATTGTAGAGCATCTTCAAGGAAGAAATCTCCAGCATGAAACTTCACAAACCACTTCTGACACATTCAATCAGCCTCAGCACCTTCTCCATACACTGCACAAGTCTTTCTTTTGCATTTAGTTGCATTTTTACCTTTCTTGAAATAATAAAGCATAATATGCCAAAAATGATGTTTATTTTCTTCCACCTTCAATATTAAAATATCTACTCAAAAGTTCACCAATCTAGATAACTTCGTTTTAAATGCACACTGATATGACAGCTGTCACAATACAACCTGACTGAATTGTTTCAAAAGAAGTTAAAGACAACTAAGCACTACTAGAGCCAACCTGCAGGAAAATGAACAAACTTTTTGGCCCACCTAATAATTTGTACGTTGTATAAGTTTAATAAATAGGTTTGTGATAAAGAATGAAAAAACAAATCCTCACTATTTCAACAGATTTGTATATCAACACTCATACCAGCATTAATCACGATAGCCAAAATGTAGAAACAACCTGGTTAAATACATAAAATGTGTACTGAAGGCAGCAAGGGTAGCTATGCTTCTATCAGACAAACTACACTTTAAGCACAAAACAGTTACAAGAGACAAAGAGGGTCATTATATAATGATAAAGGGTTGATTCATCAAGAAGATATAACAACCACAAATATATATATCCCCAACATCAGAGCACCTGAATATATTAAGCAAGTATTAACATATCTGAAGGGAGGAATAGAAAATAATACAAAGATAGTGGTAGGGGACTTTAATACCCCAGTTTCAGCAATGGATGGATCATCCAGGCAGAAAGTTAACAAGGAAACATTGGATTTGAGTCATATAGCATATCAATTAAACCTAACAGATATCTAAAGAACATTCCACCAAGGGCAACAGAATTCACATTCTTCTCAAGTGCACACAGAAAATTCTCTAGGATAGATCATATGATAGACCACAAAATAAATCTTAACATTTAAAAGTTGAAGTCATATCAAGTATCTTTTCTAACCACAATGGAATGAAACTAGAAATCAACAAGAGAAAATCTACAAAATTTACAAATGTGTAGAAACTGATCAACACACTCCTGAACAATCTGATAGGTCAAAAAAGAAATCAAAGGAAAAATCAAAAAGTATCTTGAAACATGAAAATAGACATACATACCCACAACTATGGGGTGCTGCAAAAGCAGTTCTCAGTGGAACAGTTACAGGTTCCCCCCACTATCCAAAAGTGCAGTGTTCCTATGAAACCTTCATAAACTGAAGTGGCTTCAAGTGAAGAATATCCACTGCTTTCCAAAAGTTTGAGTTATGTCACTTCACTTTTACAAAAGATCTACATTAATACCTGTTTTTGGTAACTGTAAGATCCAAAGAGGATTTTTGCTTTTATAAAAAAAACCCACTACTGTTTTAATGTAGGTCTTTCATAAAAGCGAAGTGGTGCAATGCAAACTTTCAGAAAGTGAGGGATTCGTAGTTAGTGATAAATGCTTATATTAAGAAAATAGAAAGATCTCAAATAACATAACTTTATACCTCAAGGAATTACTAATAGAAGAAAAAACTAAGCCAAAAGTTAGTAGAAGGAAGGAAATAACAAAGACCAGAACAAAAATAAATTGGAGATCAGAAAAACAATAAGAAAGAACAAAATGAAGAGCTGGTTTTTAATCAAAAGACAGGCAAAACTGACAACTGTTAGCTAGACTAAGACAAAAAGAAGACCCAAATAAGTGAAATCAGAAATGAGTGAGGAGACATTACAACTGATACCACAAAAATCCATAGGATCATAAAAAGTTACTATGAACAATTATAACCAATAAATTGTATAAATTAGAAGAAATTGATAAATTCCTAGATACATACAACCTACTAAGACTGAACCATAAAGAAATAGGAAATCTGAACAGACCAGTAATCAGTAAGGAAATTGAATCTCTAGTCAAAACCTCCCAACACAAAAAAATCCCAGGACCAGATGGCTTCACTGGTGAATTCTACCATACATTAGAGACCAATTAACATCAATCCTTCTCAAACTCTTTTTAAAAATCTAAAAGGAGAGAACAGTCATTTTACGAGGCCAACATCACCATGATACCAAAGCCAGATAAGGGCACAAAAGAAAACTATGGACCACTAACTCTGATTAATATAGATGCAAAAATTCTCAATAAAATATTAGCAAACTGAATGTAATAATACATTAAAAGAATCATACACCATAACCAAGTGGGATTTATGCATGGGGCACAAGAATGATTCAACATACACAAATCAATAAATGTGAAGCACCACATTACTAGCATGAAAGATAAAAATCATGTACTATCCCAATAAATTCAGAAAAGGCATTTAACTAAATACAGCATCTTTTCATGCTAAAAAAACTCTCAACAAATTGGGTATAGAAGGAACACACTTCAGCATAATAAAGGTCACATATGACAAATCCACAGCTAACATTACACTCGATGGTGAAAGACTGAAATATTTTCCTTTACATCAGAAGAAGACAACGATGTGCACTCTCACCTCTCTTATTCAACATAGTACTGGAAGTCCTAGCTGGAACAAGTAAACAAAACAAAGAAATAAATGGCATTCAAATTGGAAAGGAAGAAGTAAAATTGTCATTATCTGTAGATGATATGATCTTATATAGAGAAGATCCTAAAGAAAACCCAAAAATCTTGAACTAATCAATGAATTCAGTAAAATTCAGGTATGGAATCCACCATCAGAAATTAGTTGCATTTCTACCTACTAACAATGAAATACCGGCAAAAGAGATAAAGAAAATTATTTCATTCACAATAGTACCCAAAACAATAAAATATTTAGGAATAAATTTAACAGTGGAAGTCAAAGATCTGAACAATAAAAACTCTAAGACTTGGATGAAAGAAGATTGAAGACACAAACAAATGGAAAGATACCTCATGTTCATGATCATAAGAATGTAATTAAAATGTCCATAACACCCAAAGCCATCTAAATAGATTTAATGCAATCCCTATCAAAATCCAAAAAGCATTTTTCACAAAATTATTTAGGAAAAAAACAAACCTCAACTTTGTTTGGAAGCACAAAAGATCCCCCCACACACCACCAAAGCAATCTGAGGAGAAAAATACAAACCAGAGGCATCACATTTTCCAGTTTCAAACTATACTACAAAGCTATATTAAAACAGCATAGTACTAGCACAAAAATAGACACATAATCCAATGCAACAGAACTGAGCTCCAAGAAATTAACCCCTGCATACACAGTTACCTAGTGTTTGACAAAGGAGCCCAGAATATTCAATAGGGAAAGGATAGTCTCTTCAACAAATGGTGTCGGGAAGACTGGGTAACCACATGCAGGAAAATGAAATCGGGCCTCAATATTACGCTACTCACAAAAATTAACTAAAAATGGATATGATAAAGACTTAATCATAAGACCTGATATGGTAACACTCCTAAAAGAAAACATAGGGAAAAATTTCCTTGACATTAGTCTTGACAATGATATTTTTAAGATATAACACCAAAAGCACAAAAAGCAAAAGTAAAAATTAATAAGTGGTACTATATCAAACTAAAAAGTTTCTGCATAGAAGTTTAAAAAAATCAAAATAAAAGGGCAACACACAGAATGGGAAAAATATTTGAAAATCATATATAAAATAATGGGTTAATGTCCAAAATATATTAATAACCCACACAACTCCATAATAACAACAACTACAAAAACCCATAAATAATCCTGCTAAAAAATGGGCAGAGGCATTGAATAGACATTTTCCCAAAGGAGATGTCCCTATGGGCAATGGGTATATCAAAAAGTGTTTAACATCACTAATCATCAGGGAAACAAATATCAAAATGGGTATCATATAATAGACAAGAGACAATAACTGTCGAGTGGGAATAATGTGGAGAAAAGAAAACCTTCTATGTTGTTGGTGGAAATGTAAGTGTTCAGCCACTACGGAAACAGTATGGAGTTCCCCCCACCCACTCCAATTACAGCTACCTTATGTATGATCCAGTAATTCCACTACTGAATATATGCAAGGTCCATTCAGAAGGTATTCAGCCATGTAATATGAAACATAGAGACATTTATTGAAGAAGACACAAGATACAAGAAACATTGTACATAGGACAATGACACCTTGGTCCCCTTCAAAGTAGGTACCTTGTGACCTCACACAGTTCTCCCAATCGCCATCAGTTGTTTCCTGAATCTCATCAACAGTCTGAAATCTCTTCCCTTTCAAAGGGTGTTTTTAGTTTGGGGAAAAGCCAGAAGTCTCAGGGTGCCAAATCTGGGCTGTAGGGGGGCTGAGTCACCTGGATGACTTAATGTTTCACAAAAAAATTCTGCATGAGATGTGATGCATGCATAGGCACACTGTCAGAAGGAAGGTGCCAGTTACCAGTTGCCCATACCTGTGGCCTTCTAAATCATCCAAATAGTTTCCATGAAGGGGTGTTCAAGGATCACATAAAATTAGAGGCAGATTCATTGCTCTACTTAGTCATTTGGAACGTGACAGCCACACAGTACACATGCTCACCCAACAATGTCTGCCACCTCCACTGACTAGTACAGTGAAGTCATCATCATTTGTGCATGCGCATTCCAGTCCACTTTCCTTGGTTGCCAGCTTACATCAATGTTGTGTAAACCATTCTCGTTATATTAATAATGGCTGGATTTTTTCTGGACAGAATTCATATTGCAAAGATACTTGTACCCCCAAGTTCACTGCAGCATTATTCACAATAGACAAGATATGGAAATAACCCAAATACCCATCAACAGATAAATGGATAAAGAAAATGTGGTATATCTCCATATGTATATATAGAATAGAATATTATTAACCATTGGAAAGAAGGAAATCCTGCATTTGTGACAACATAAATGGACCTTGAGGGTATTGTGTTTAGTGTGATAAGCCAGATAGGGGAATCCAAATATTGCATGGTACCACTTATATATGAAACATAAAAAAGCTAAACTCATAGAAACAGTAGAATGATGGTTACAGGGGCCTGGGGTGGGGGGTGCGTATTCTTAAAGGGTACAAACTTGCCATTGGAAAATAAGTTCTGGAGATCTAATTCATATTACAGTGATTACATTCAACAATTACATGTTTCAAAATTGCTGAGAGACTAGATCTTGAATGCTGTCACGTCAAAAAAGCAATGAAGTTAGTTCCAGCCAAAATGGAGGTATAGATAGAAACCCTTCGCTTCCCTGCACAACCAAAAGGAGGATAACAACCAATCTAAAATCAATAAACAACCAGAAGTGCCAGAAAATCAAACTGCATGGAACTACAACAACCCAGGAACTAAATAAGTAGTCAACCAGACCAACCAAACAGTAAGAACCCATGGCGAGGTGGTAGACACGGCAGGTGGGGCTGGCTGAATGGGAAACTGAGACTCACAACTGACTGTGGACCACAGTGGGGGTTGCCACTATGGGAGAAACTCCCAGTCTCACACGAGAGTTCATTGGAAAGTGGGCTGGAACCCAGCAGGTGAGCTGCATTGTTCCCTCTCTGGCCCCTCCCCTATAGGCAGTGCCACGAGGCAGGAAGGAGGGTTGCCCTGCCCTGGTGAATACATAAGGGCCCACCCCCTTACAACTTAACAGGTGCACCAAGACAAAGAAATATGGCCCAAATGAAAGAACAGAGCAAAATTCCAGAAAGAGAGCAAAGTGATGAGGAGATTGCCAACCTATCTGATGGAGAGTTCCAAACACTGGTAATCAAGATGCTCACAGAACTGATTGAGCTTGGTCACAAAATGAAAGAGCAAATGAAGGATACCCAAAGTGAAATAAAGCAAAATATTCAGGGAACCAGCAGTGGCAGGAAGGAAGCCAGGACTCAACGATTTGGAACAAAAGGAAGAAATAAACTTCCAACTGGAACAAAATGAAGAAACAGGAATTCAAAAACACGAGGAGAGGCTTAGGAACCTCTGGGACAACTTTAAACGTTCCAATATCTGAATTATAAGGGTGCCAGAAGGAGAAGAACAAGAGCAAGAAGTTGAAAACTTATTTGAACAAACAATGAAGGAAAACTTCCCTAATCTGACAAAGGAAATAGACTTCCAGGTAGTCCAGGAAGCCCAGAGAGTCCCAAAGAGTCGGACCCAAACAGGGACACACCAAGGCACATCATCGTTAAGTTACCCAAGATTAAAGATAAAGAGAAAATCTTAAAAGCAGGAAGAAGAAAGGAGAGAGTTATCTAAAAGGAGTGCCCATCAGGTTATCAGCTGATTTCTCAAAAGAAACCTTCCAGGCAAGAAGGGGCTGGAAAGAAGTATTCCAGGTCATGAAAGGCAAGGACATACATCCAAGATCTCTCTATCTAGCAAAGCTTTCATTTAGAATGGAAGGGCAGATAAAGTGCTTTCCAGATAAGGTCAAGTTAAAGCAGTTCATCATCACCCAGCCCTTATTATATGAAATGTTAAAAGGATTTATCTAAGAAAAAGAAGATAAAAAATATGAATGGTGAAATGACAACAAACTCACAACTATCAACAAATGAACCTAATTCCCAGTCAGGGCACATGCCTGGGTTTCGGGCCAGGTCCCCAGTTGGGGCCATGTGAAAGGCAATCACACATTGATGTATCTCTCCCTCTCTTTCTCCCTCCCTTCCCCTGTCTCTAAATAAATATCTTTAAATTTTTTTTAAAAAATGAACCTAAAAGAAAACAAAACTAAGGAAACAACTAGAACAGAATCAGAATCAGAGAGATGGACATTGCATGGAGGGATTTCAGTGGGAAGGGGGAGGGGAGGAATGGGTGGGAAGGTACAGTGAATAAGAAGCATAATTGGTAGGCATAAAAGGGACAGGGAGAGGTCAAGAATGGTATAGGAAACAGAGAATTCAAAGAATTTATATGTACAACCCATGTATATGAACTAAGGTGGGGAATGCTGGAGGGTTGAGGGGTGCAGGGCGGAGGGAGGTGAAGGGGGAAAATTGGGACAACTGCAATAGCATAATCAATAAAATATACTTTAAAAAGTATATGCTTGAAATTTTTCATAATAAAAAATGAAGTTCAAATAAAATGAATCTACTCTTACTCTTACTATATAAAATGCTCTTTGATATTTTTTTCTTAACTATATCATAGAAGGCAAAAAGAATACAGGTAATGACCCCCTAAGTTGATTTTGCGATACACTGAAGGCTTGTGTGCATGAGATTGCTAGCTACCTTGGTCTTTGCTCCACCCATATGGAGTCATTCTAACACAGAAGATACTTTTCGGTCACTTGAATGCAAATTAAAAATGAAAAGCCTAATTCTCCTCAATGTTTCCAAGCTCCAAAAATGTAATGCTTCTTGCCATTTCCATAGTTGCCTGTTTAAGTTCAATGTAAATAGCTGCTGCTACTTTAGGAGTGCCTGATAATGTCTATCACAGTGCAAGGGTATATGCCTCCTTGATGACATCTTAATGTTGATCTTGTAAATTCTACAGCAACACATAATGTAGCACAAAGATATGCCAAGTAGCATCAAAAACATTTTTTTTCAAAATCTAAGTTTAATATAAATGTCAAATCACATTTAAAGGGGAACAAATTACACAGTATTCAGATGACTGCAGCTAATTAATTCTCTCCACTGATAATATTTTTGAGCTTTGGACACAGAGGTTATTAAATGCTTTATTTCTGTTGTTACTTATGATTGCTAATTTAATACAAAGCAAGTTGATTATATAAGCTGCTATTTTTTTAAAAGGCAAATTCTGTTTTTTGTACTAAGTGGGAATTTCGAACATTAAGTAACTTTATCTATACTTAGTGTTTTTATTGTGCTGAGTTGTGGGTTAAAAAAAAAACCCTATGATCCAAAAAAATAAATATATCACTTTCTACATTTTGGTGACTTGGGGGAAAGTGTCCTTTATTTCTAAAATGCCATTCTGACTTTGAGAATTCCTTTCTTGCCTTTTTCTCTCCAAAATCACACATGCTGGCCACTATTGTCTCAGCATTCATATTACTGCTTCCTTCTTAACTGCAACCCGATTTTATTGAAATATCACCTTTCTCCAAGCCTTGAGTGCTTTGGGGAAGCTCCCCACCCCATTTAGTAGTGGAGAGGTATGTGCTCTACATCATCTAAACTAGCCATGTTAATCCCCTTCTCCTTGCCATTGATTGGCTTCAGAATGAACATGTGATAATATTCTGGCCAATGAAACAGGAGAGCAAGTTAGCCCCAGGGTTTCTGGGAAAGTTTCTTCTGCTCCCAAAAGGCAGAAGATTGTTACTTTGGACATTGTCAGAATTGCACATGAGGCTGGAATTCCTGTAGCATCTTTCTATCAGCCTCAAGGAAAACCTCACTAGAGGAGAGGCGATCTAAAGAACCACACAGAAACAGACCTGACTTCTACTTCTGAGTTTCTTACACTGGGAAATGATCAACTTCCTTATCATTTAAGCCGAGGGCATGTTACTAGCAGATGAGAGCTCTGAATGATACAATATACTGATTTTTTAAATTTCAGGCAAAACAATTTGTAAGCTTAAACCAAGAGTGGATCTGTGTGACTCAAAAACAGCTGGTCATTTCATCTCAAAAACAAAAACTAAGTGTATGAATTGGTACAGTATCAAGGAAAAACCAAAATTGTGCAAGTCTCTGAGTATTTTAGGGGTACTCAAGCAAATGGAGTGAGGTTGAATAGGGAAAGCAAAACGGTAGACAAGAGAATTGCAGCCTAGGTTAACCCTATTAGAACAAGGGGGGAAAACCCTCACACACAAATCCGCCCTGAATTTCACACATCATTATCCCCAATACATTTGGAGGAATAACTACAAGGTGTCAGCTGACACTGAGAAAGATCTTAGCATTCAGGCTAATTAGGAGACAAGCTGTACACTTAAAAGGATGTTGAAGTGGCTAAAATTCTGCACACGGACAAGAGAGGCTGACCTATTTCATTTCATGATACTGCAGAGTATACATGAGCAGGCAATAAGTATCAGCAGAGGCAGAGATGCTGACCTAATCTAATGCCTGGGGGACAAGGGAAAAAAGAGAGAGAAGATGGACAGAATATTGACAACAGATCTTTTTGTGAGGAAGGGGAGGCTAGGCCACCCTCACTGTCCAATTGATGGGAGATTACTGGACAAGGAACTGGCAGAATTAGCGTATCACCCTGTCTTTACCAAGGGGTATGTAATTACTCCTTTCCATTTTTAATTTTTAGAAAGGCATGCCAGGCGCAAGAAGAGGTAGGTAGGACTTGATGGCCATTATGGAGCTTGGTTTCCATTAACTTCCGAAAGCAAATTGTTTTGACATCTTGAGCACCTTGAAAGAAAGGAACTACGTAATTTTAAAATGAAAATAACTATGTATTTTATGTAAAGAAGTTCTATGCTTGACTTATGATATTTAAAGGAAATAATCGCAGCATGTGTTTGTTTCATATTATTTGAGAAGTGGCATGTGATTTTAGAACATTGCCACCTAACACATATAGTAAAGCAGTTATTGACTGAAGGAATATTTATTTGCTGATTAGTTGCTACAAAAGATTTAAGAGATACATTGTTCATTCATCTGAACAGAGGGAAAGGTCCTTTTAACTTCTAAAACTTCTAAATAAATTTAAAGACCTCTTTTGCGCGATATATCTTTAGAATAAATTATTTCTATTATTATCTTTGGGGGTTTTTAAGCTCACAATTTTTAAACTAGCAAATATATTTTTAAGCAGTTTCTAAAACTAAATAAAGCTTGATAATTAGGTGTAAGTTGAGATGTGAGTGGCAATTCTATTTAAACTCTTTAATATTTATTCTATACTTGTTAGTGTTTTTAAATAAAACTTTTGAATTTGAGAAGAATTTGAACACAGATAATGTGTAGGCCTAGCTGCCTGCTACAGAAGTTTCCACGGATTTATTTCAAATATGTATTTATTTTTTAATCCCATAGGACTAAAAATTCAACAATATTTTCATTAATAAAGGAGCAGAAACTCTAAACTACATTTGAAAAGTATACAAAGTATATTTAATTTGAATCTGACCCACACATGTACTATTTCTCAGAAGCTTATCAAATCCCAGCCTTTGAAAATGCATACACTGTAACAGATTTTTCAAAAACATGATGGAAAATATATACCACCCAGCTAAACACTCTCTTGATTTAGAATCGAGGCCTATATGTTTCTATTTCCATAGTGACTATTGCTGTGGAATCGACATGTTTTAATTTAGATTTGAGATTATAAACATCATTTGGAGACAGAATTTATTTTCTCTCCTACAACTTTTGAAAACTGATCAATCTAAGTGCTGCAGAACAGAAGGAAATTCTGGAGTAGGATTTAGAAATTAGTTGGCTTCAAGGGCATTTGTGACTAACAAAAGGTGAGTTTTTGCAGAAGGTCAAAGCTTTTCAGTCCTTAAAATTTTTGTGTGGCTTTTCATACTTTACAAAAGAAGTTAAAGAAGGGATTTCTAATCAAGCCTCTCAGAAGCTTTTAATTTGTACTGACATTGTTTTTCTTTTAATCAAGGTGATTAGAGAAAGATTCTGCAAATAGTCTTGCCTAAATTATCTAAGTTGAAATGAGACATTTTATCTTCCTCGAGTGTCTAAGCGGAGTAGTGAAGCTGTGACTTACATTGCGGTCAAATAGAAGTTAGCAAACTAAATCTCGAATGAAAGAAGAGAGCATGATATATTCACTTATTACTTTGTTCAGTGAACTTCTGGGGAACCCCTACTCGCCCTGTGCTCCAGAAGCTTGTAAATGAGAGTGGCAGAGAGGAGGGTGTGCAGAGAGGAGGGATGGCAGGTGAAGCAGAAGCTGGTGAGTGCTATGGCGCAGAGCAGCACAGGGGACTGGCAGGGCAGAACAAGAGAACATGGCAGGTGGCTGGGAAGTGTCCTGTGACCTAGGCCAAAGGGAAATGTTTCTGCACCAGGAGGCAAGGAGGCGCTGACAACTCCAATAGGTGAACCATTCGGCCCAGCAGACATGAAGCTGACACTATCACACCTGTGACCTGCTAAAACGCCAAACTCATCCAGGCAGCCCTTAAAATGCAGCTCTTCACTTTGGATGAACAAGGTTGAAAATGCTTTATAAGTACAACCTCTCTAACTCTTTCTGTTTGCTTGTTTCTCTCTTAATTGTAGAGCTAAACCAAAAGTTTATACACCCTAAGGATTGCTATAACTACCCTGTTTTTAGAAGCCAGCTCCCTTACCCAGAGAAGGTCTAATGAAAGGAAACTGGGTCTTCAGAGGGGGAGCTATGAGAGATGTCAGCAGTGAGGGGGAAAAACAAACAGCAAGAAAATACATTATTTTCTCTCATTAATTATGAGCTCAACTCACCAATGAAAGCAGAAAGCAAAAAGCTGAGGCTTTGCAGTGTTATTTCATATCATTTTTCTGAAAGTACTGCAAGTGTCTGCTGAAGATCTTCAGATTATTCGATGTATCTGCTTCACTCTTTGAAGTGACCATGTTTAGTACCTAGGACAGAGTCCTTCCTTTTTGGAAGTGATTGCGCAGGTTTGCTGCAACTCTGAGATCAATGAAAACCAACTGGGCAAATCAGAAGGGGAATGATGTCCATTCATTCCATGTTTACTGAACACTTGCTGTGTGTCAGGTGCTATTCTGGAATCAGAGGAATGCAGCAGTAAGAACATATATAAAGGCATCTGTCCTAGTGGAGCTTACACTCTAGTAAGGGGAGGTAGACAACAAATAAAGCAGGAAGGTAGAGGGGGAATGTGTGGGAGTGTCTGTGTTGGGGTATGTCTGTGGGGGTGTAAGGGAAAGCTTCAAATTTCAATTTGCTGGGGAAGACCCACCCCAGGGAACAGTATCTGAGCGAAGTCCTGAAGGGAGAAAGGGATCCATGGAGAAAATGGTTCCAGAGAAAGACATAGCAAATGCAAAAGTCTCGAGTCGGGAACTTGTTTGGCATGTGTGAGAAACATCAGGAGACCTGTGTAGCTGGTGTAGAGTCAGCGAGGGGAAGAAGGCAGATGAACTCAGAGATCTCAATTCAAGGGGATGGGGGTAAGAAGCCTTAAGTCGCGGGAATGCTGAAAGGTAAACAGTAAAGTGTTAGAGGGTTTTCAGCAGGGGAGTGACACAATCCGGTGTTTTTCAAAAAATACTTGCTGAGCACTTACTGTGGGCAAAGTACTATGCTAGGCCAAATACATGGGTGCTGGAGACATACTAATAATGAACACAACAGATATGGTCTCTGCCCTCATGGAACTTATGTCTAAGTGGGAAAGAAAGAGAAGTAAGTAAACCTGCTTACAAAAATAATTCTAGTTGCCTCTCTGTTCCTCCTGTTCGATAGACATCACGTCTTCCTGCGCAGTGCCAGCCTCAACCCTGAGACGCGATGGTGAAGATCGGAGTGAACAGATTTGGCTGTATTGGGCACCTGGTCACCAGGGTTGCCTTTTACTCTGGCAAAGTGGATGTTGTCACCAATAGTGACCCTTTCATTAACCTCAACTACATGGTCTACCTGTTCCAGTATGATTCTACTCACAGCAAGTTCAAAGGCACAGTCAAAGCTGAGAAAGGGAAGCTTGTCATCAATGGAAAGTCCATCTCCATCTTCCAGGAGTAAAATCCCGCCAACATCAAATGGGGTGATGCTGGTGCTGAATATGTTGTGGAGTCCACTGGTGTCATTACCACCATGGAGAAGACTGGGGCTCACTTGAAGGGTGGAGCCAAGAGGGTCATCATCTCAGCCCCTTCTGTGGATGCTCCCTTGTTGATGGGTGTGAACCATGACAAGTATGACAACTCCATGAAGATTGTCAGCAATGCCTCCTGTACCATCAACTGCTTGGCCCCCCTGGCCAAGGTCATTCGTGACAACTTTGGCATTGTGGAGGGAACTCATGACCACAGTCCATGCCATCAGTGCCACCCAGAAGAACATGGATGGGCCCTCTGGGAAACTGTGGTGTGATGGCTGAAGAGCTGTCCAGAATATCATCCCTGCTTCCACTGGTGCTGCCAAGGCTGTGGGCAAGGTCATCCCTGAGCTGAACGGGAAGCTCAATAACATGGCCTTCTGTGTCCCCACCCCTTCTTTGTCAGCTGGGGATCTGACCTGGAGCCTGGAGAAAGCTGCCATTTATGATTACATCAACAAGGGAGTGAAGCAGGCATCAGAGGGCTCCTTCAAGGGCATACTGGGCTATACTGAGGACCAGGTTGTCTCCTGCAACTTTAGCAGTGACACTCAGTCCTCCACCTTCGATGCCAGGGCTGGCACTGCCCTCAATGACCACTTTGTCAAGCTCATTTCCTGGTATGACAATGAATTTGGCTACAGCAACAGGGTGGTGGACATTGTGGTCCACATGTCCTCCAAGAAGTAAGTGCCCCCTGGACCATGAGCCCCAGTGACAGGAAGAGAGACCCTCAGCTGCTGGGGAGTGTTTACCCCAAGTTGATCCCCCAACACACTGAGAATCTCCTGATCACCAGTTTTGTTCCTAGACCCTCTGAAGAGAGGAGGGGCTTAGGGAGCCCTGCCTTGTCATATACCATCAATAAAATTCACTGCACCCACACAAAAAATAATAATTCTAGTTGTGATAATGTTGAAAAAGAAAAAAGAAAAAGCAAGGACCTTGCATAATGATAGATATGGTGTGGGGAATGCACAGAGAAGCTTATGTCTCTCTGTGGCAAGCCATCAAGGAAGACTTCCCTAAGGAGATGATATCATAGGTCAATCTTAAAGAAATGAGCAAAATATAACCCTGGGGAAAGAGGGCATCAGGCAGAGGAAACTACATGCTTCAGGGTCCCAGAAATGAAAGGATGTGTCTTGTTGCAAGGACAAAAAGAAACTGCAAGGACAAAAAGAAACTGGCACAGCTCATCGCCAAAGCTGGAAGGAGAGAGTGACCCAGGATGAGACTGGAGTAGCTGTAGGCTGGAGCCAGACCAGGCTGGAGAGTAAACCCTGGTAAAGGGACCTGAATGAGAAATCAGTGACCCAAGATATTGTAGAAAAATATCAGACATCATAGGAGAGCCATAGATAAAATGCTATGAGAGGTTGGAAGAAAGAACTCACATTTGGGATATTTGGAAGAAGAAGGCAGTTAACTGAGCTTTGAGGGTACTTGGAATGTAGCTATGTCCAGAAGGGGAGATGACATCCTGGGAAGGTGGAAAGGGCACAGACCGGGAGTGAAATACAGCCTCAAATGCCTGCTCAGCCATGACGGCTTTGCCAAGCTGGAACCTTTGGGAGCCCCCTTTTTCTCTAACTGAAATGACATGTGCCTTGCAGGTTTGAGAGAATTAAAAATAGTGTTCACAAAATTCCCTGTAAATGCCACATACACCTTAGTCCTTGTGATAGAGGATTACTATACATTCTGCAGGTTTGAGTTTCTGCTCCCCAGTTTGAGTGAGGGCATGGAATAAGCAAGACAGTTACAATCCAAACCTTGTATACATATCATTTTCAACACATAATTTTTTCAAGGAGGAGGTACATTACTTCATTCCTACCTAGACTTGAGAACACCTACTGCATGCCAGACACAGAGTTGGGCACTGGACAGACACTGGTGCAACATGACCCCACATGCTGGTACTTGCAGTGTACTTGGGGAGCAAACAAGAAAGGAACAAGTGAATATATGACTTTTGATAAGTACTACAAAGGAAAAGAAGGGAGGAAGTGTGGAGTGATAGAGAGAACAGAGGAAGAACATCCAGAATAAAGAGTAGGGGGAGGTGAGATAAAGGCCCTTTCTAAGAGTAAGTCTCTTTGTAGGACAAACGCACCTAAAGGTGGTTACCTATTCTGTATAATTTCACTCCTTCCTTTACAAGGAAAACCCTGCCAAAGTAAACTATATGTCGAGGATGGGAAGGAGGCAGCCACAAGAAGAGTGAAGTGGAGGGAGAAGGAGGCCACTCCATGAACTCAGTAGAGGAAACAGAAAGAGCAAAATACTGGAAATGGGAAGGGTCAAACCGAAGAGCAAATCAGCTGGCATTCAAAAAAAAAACAACTCATGGGGAAATTAAAACCTCCCAGATTTCTTTCTTTTCCCACAGGATGGAATATATAACACTGACTTCAGGGCTACCGATTTCCCATGACCTAACCAGGAGTGATGTGATGGGTACTTTAAGCTTAGAGCAGCCACTTGTGAGTTTTACAGAGCACCCTCAAGGGATGCAGTTGCAAACACCAGTACATTCTTTTTCTAACACAATATGCCTTTGCAGTAGATAGTCAATGGTCTTATGTCAATTTTATAGATTTGAAAGAAAACCATGGAGACCCTGTGCATCTTCAAATTAATCTTCGACCTACAATTGAAATCCCATGTTGACTCTGGCTCACTCAGAACAGCCAAAGGCTGCTCTGCCTTCATCCCTAAAGAAAATATACACATGTTATTACAGACATAGAATGCATGAGAAATTACTATGACAGAAAATTCCATCCAGGAAGACAATTTCACTAAAAGCCACATGTTTTCAGGAATCAGCCACAGGAGTCAGGATTTGACTTCCTCCTTTTCTTTTTCCAGGGACTCTGTACCATGACTGAAATGAGCTGACCTCTACTGGGCACTAACCTATAAGAACATGATCAACATACGGGCTTATGAGCACATACTTCACAATATTCAAGATTGAAGAGGTAACTTGAAAGAAAATCTAGAAGAAAATATGATCAAAGATGGTGTTCCGTTTGTTCTCTGGTGTCCCTGGAAGAATGTCAGTGTAATATAACCCACTATCTTTCCATTTTTTGGCTTAGCTACCAGGAAATTTCAGTGTCTGTCAAAGCCAGTCCTCCCTCTCAGTAATCCTTGTAGCTGGCCTACTTTCCTCCTATTTGGTTTTGTACTTATATTCACTGCCTAGTTGAATATGTGAGTTTTGGGGTGAATTTATATTAATGCATTTTTTAAAAGGGACAAATGATAGACAAATACTGCTTTCTTGCCCCAAATGTGCACCGGGTTTTAGGATTTGTGTTCATCAATAAACAAGGCACAGACTTCTAGGCTCAGAGCCCCAGGAATTAAAGCCAGCCTTCTTCCCATCTCCTTCCTTGACCCCAGCCAACTTTCTTCCTAAAGTCTATGTTAAGATGTCCTCCTTCTTGTAGACTACACTTAACAAGTTGTTTCTACTACATGGAAGTGCTGGGAAAAAGTAACCAGATATATCCTGAAAACTCTTCCTTTTGTTGCAGGGGGGTGCTGTATTTTATTTTTGTTTTTCCCTCAGCTTTATTGAGCTATAATTCACATATTATATAAGTTTAAGATATACAACCTATTGATTTGATACATTTATATATTCCAATGTGGTTACCATGGTAGCATTAGCTGACACCTATCATATCACATAATTACCATTGCTTTTTTGTGAGGAGTACATTTAAGGTCTACTTTCTTATTAACTTTCAAGTACAGTACTGTTATGAAATACAATACAGTTAACTATATTCACAATGCAGTGTATTCACTCCCTAGACCTTATTAATCTTCTAACTGGAAGTTCGGACCTTTAACAAATATCTCCCCATTTCTCCCCTTCCCTCCCACTCCCAGCCAGAGCTCTTCCTAAGCTAAAACAAAAACAAAAACAAAAACAAAATCCTAAATCTCATCATTGTTATGCTGTATTTTTAACTTCCCTCTTGCCTGAGTTCCTTGCCTTAGCCCCACCTCCACCTGAAGACATTTTTATTCTGAATATAAATGTGGGGTATGCATAGGGTAATAAGGTTTTTTTCTCCAAATTTTGTTCATGTAGTAAAGTAGTCCATGTCTACTTGAAAGAGTCTCAGAACTGAAAGAAGGGGCTCTGGTAGGCAATTAAAATGCCAGGCAGGAAAATCTAATTTTGATCTTCAGATATTGTTTCTAAGGACCATAAGGAGAAGGTGGTTCATGGGTTGGAAGATTACTGTACTAGTCAACACCTTAGGTTCTAAGCCGCAGAAAACAACTCTGGCCAGTTTACGTGGAACATTAATTCATTGGAATGTTATGGGGGAGCTAAATAGAACAAAAGGAAAGTTGCAACACCAGGTGTGGAAGGGCAGGGAGTAGGCAACTCCGGGTGTATAAGTAACAGGATTATCCACAGTCTCCTGAGAATGAATGAGCATCAGGTATGTGCAGTCTTATTCCTCTGCTCAAGGGTCAAACTCCAAAGAAAGCATCTGTGTGACCCAGCTTATGCCCATGACCGTACAGTAGCCCATGGACATGACATGGCATAGGGGTCCTTCTTCACAAGTCCAATAATGGTCTGTGCTCAGTGGAGAAGGGCAGCTCCCTCAGAGTGAAATCAGAATGCTGATAAGCAGAAGAAGGGAAAGTGGATGACAGTAGGGTAAAAGAAAACAACAGAACCATCCTCATGCTTATGAATCGTTCATTAGTGGCAGTCATTGGCACTAAGATTTCCTGCAAACCTGATCATTCTACAAGCTGTTCACTCTATTATTTCCCTCTCCTGACACTACAGTTAGGACTCTGACTTCTGTGACTTCAGGAAGTGTGAGAGACAGAGTGGTATCCTGGAAAGCTCTTACCCAAAAGTCTGTTAAGAGTCTCAAGTTCCTAAGACAAGCAACCACCTCCTTATGGAAAAATATGGCCTACCCAATATAACTGTTAAACAGTCACATTTAAGTCAAGGATGTGTTGCTTCGGTGATTCCATCTGGAGACTTGGCTGGGAAACACACACTTTAAAAACATGGCAGCAGTATCTCTTTCTATAAAATGTTTTACTTTGATCAATTACCATTCAGTGGGAAAATGGTATGTGGGTCAGTGGCCTAGAGCACCCCTGCTAAGGGGTGCTTTTTGTTTTCTGTTGCATACTTTGGAAAACCCCTTTTCTGAGTCCCAAGCACATTTGAGCTGGGACAACTGATGGGTAATTTGGAGCTGTGGGAAGGAGACACTTTTTGATGAAGTTCAAGTGGATTAATTCCGGGGGCCCATTTGAGTTGTGTTGATACTTTCCTTAGTTCCTGGGTGCAATGGGACTTTAATTGCACCAACACTGGTACTAACCACCTATTTCAAGCAGCCTTCTCTCACATACATTCTATACGGCTACTCTCTTTTATTTCCTTCCTGGCGTTTTCCATAATCTGAAATTATTTTCTGTTTCTTGGCTTTTTTAAAGAGAAAACCATGAGTCCAAAATGGTGTCACTTGTGTTTTAGCATGATGATTTATCCAATGACACCTGACCTAATCACTGTTTCAACCTTTCCTGGAAATATAATCTTAATTAACCAGTCTGGAATTTTCTGGTCAAACACCAGTGAGGTAATCTATCACATGGGCCCTTCCACCTCCATAGAAAGAAAAAGCAATCTGCATGATAAAAACCCTTGCTGCTCTCTACCCACAAAAGAAATTGTTTTGGTCTAAAAATAATTCTTTCTTTTGTTAATAGCTCCCTTGCCCCCGCCCCTATTCCTATAAAAACCTTCCATTTTGTAAAACCCCTCTATGTTCCCTTCTAGTTGCTAGATATGGTACTGCCCAATTCATGAATCACTTAATAAAGCCAATTATATTTTCAAATTTACTTGGTTGAATTTTGTTTTTTAACGGGTTTTTTATCACCTGTGTCCCATTAGGATGTAAGGTCCACACAGTCAGAGTCTGTGTTGTTCAGTGACATCCCCACCTCAGCACCTGGCACACAGCAGGCCTTCAATAAATATTTGTTTTGTGACTGAATTGCTATGGATGTGAGTGCAAGTGACTGCCCAGAAGACAGAGCAGGGTAACCTTTTGCCCACGGAGAGGAGAAGCTGATCTCTCATCTTCATTTCAGGGTACCTAGTATGCACCATGCACTGGACACACAGCAGTAAACAAGGCAGATGGTCTCTGTCCTCACATGCTTATAAGCGTGCTTTATTTGCTGAAAGACAATGAGTTCTACTTGCTCTGCTGACCAAGGATCTCAAAATTATTTGAATGGTAATAATTGTAATGTTAGTAATTAGTAAGAATAAATACCCAGGCACTTTGCACATTTTACCTAATTGAGGTCCTTCTAACAGCTCTGTTGATGTTAAGATTGAAAAGATGAAGCAAGATGGTCTCAGAATGTTAAGAGGAAGGACCCATGGTCACATAGCTTGTGAGTATTGAAACTGGTTGGTCTTTGTGATCCTGAAGCCTATGATATTTCACTTCCATCTCCTGCTTCATCAGAAACAGGCAGGCTTAAGCAGCTGGGCAGACAGTGACAGGGTACCGGGGTATTAATCTCTTCCCTAAGACATCTCTAGCCCCAGCAGACCATGCCACTGGAACACGCAGGAAATTTAGAATGCCAACAAGTCATTCAGACCCTCTTAAGGTGCCTCACCTTTTAGTGGTAACTGCAATCATTTACCTAAATATATACAATGGATTGGGTGTTTGACTTACCTCATTGCATTGAATCATATCAGTCTGGTGCAGCAGATGTTATTATTGTGCCCATTTTTCAGAGGAGAAATCTGAGGCTTAGAAAAGGCAAGTCTGTAGCCCACAGCCCTACAGCTGCTCAGAAGTAGCAGTTGGTTTCAAAGTCACTCCTATTGATATTAAACGCAGACAACCATAACAAACCCCATCTACACTGCATCAACTCACCATCTTTTTTTCATCTCTGGGCTTTCACTTAGGCTACTTTCTCCATTTCTCCTGAGCAAACATCACCTGCTATTTGAAGACAACTCAGACATAACTTCCTCTAAAGAGGCATCTCAGACTTTCCCTTCTTCTGCCCAGTATGCCAGGAGTCTTGGAGGGGGGAGCAGAGAGACCCCATTTAGAGCAAATAGCTATGAAGTCCGTGTGTGCATCAGGCCTCAGCCACAGCAGGGCCAGTGAGATCGTTAGGGCAAGCTCTCAATTCCACTCCCTCTCTACCTCTAATATTACCAGTACAGGAAGTTCTTCCCTAACATTGTAACAGATATGCCTGTACCAGATCCCCAGACTAACATCCAAACTACTCATACACCCTAGAGGAAAAGTTTCTCTGCTTAGGCCTAAGTCCAGGGTAGGACTTTTATTGGCCCCATTTTGGGCAGATGCCCAGTCCTGAGACATTGGCTGTGAACAGGAAGATGTTGTGTTCTGACTGGCCAGGTCTGGATCACATGCCCATGGTGGAGGAATGGAATAGCCCCCACCTTAACCGCAAGAACTGCGAGTGGGGGAGGGGTGATGTCTCCAAAGGAAATGTTAGATGTTGTTACCAGACCCGAGAACGATGATCAGCAGGCAACAATAACAGATGTCTACTACACACCCCAACCCAGACTGACTGAATGCCCAATTTCATCTTCATAACCAAGTATCATGTGGGGGGTTTTGTTGTTAGTGATTTTTCTCCCCCACAAAACTATAAACTTCAAAGCAGAGGCTATGCACTCCTTTTTGTTGTAACTCCAGCAGCCAGTATAATGTCTGACACAGTAGATATGTTCACATCACATTTGTTGAATGAATAATCAAATGTATTAATTTATGAAGAGCTGATCATGCTATTTTATCTTTCAAAGGCAGCATTATGGTAAGGTGGAAAGAACACAAATGCTAATCAGTGTTTCTCAAAGTATAGTCTGGAGAACCAAGTGCTTCTGATTAAAATACAGATTCCTGGGCCACAGAGCAGAACTATTGACTCATCATCTCAGTAAATTGGATTCAGGTGCATTTTTAGCAAAGCCTTTATGTGATCCTTATGCACATTCCTCTTAGAACCATGGCTCCATAGTCAATCAGAATGCCCTGAGTATGAGGCCCCACTCCGTCATCGAGTTCCAGTTGTGTGAAATAAAGGGAGTCATAGTATCTTCAGCAGCTCAGTTTGCTCCTCTTTAAATTGGGGCTAGGAAAGCCTACATATTAATATGCAATACAAAGTCAATAAGATAGCACAGGTAAAGTATCTTTATAAAGCGCTATATTAAGGGTTTACTACCTAAATTTTTCTAATAATGGCTGCTAACTTCTGCAACGCTTACTATGCATGTGTCAGGTGCTGTTCTAAGTTCTAATTATATGTGTCAACTCACTTAAGCCTCAACACAACTCTCTAAGACAGATACTATTAATATTCCCATTTTGCTGATGAGGAAACAAAATAGTTTTCCCTGATAAGTGGCTGAGATAGGATTTGAACTTGAACTCAACTGCTCTGATGCCAGACGCCAAGCCCCTAACCACTCACTCTTACTCTCTATCCTATAGATGTTATCCTTCCCTGCACAATTCACCCCCACCACTTTCAGGGACAAAATAAAGACATCGAAACTCTTTGAGGAAAGTAAGCTCTAAATATGACCTAAGGTTTAAAAACATTGATGAAAGGAGAACACGGACAGCGATGATCATGTATCAGTTATGTGGCCTTGACAGAATGCCTTGGTGAAGAAAGGATTTATCTGCAATAGAAAAGTCTCATTCCTAAAATGTACCTTGCTAGATTTTATAACACCTCTGTGCTTTGAAAACCAGAGCTAGTCTTTAATCTTAGATGACTGTTTTTATTTTGAATTGGTATATTTCTTCCTCATTCTTTACTTCTAGACACCAATATATTTTTTCCATGAAGCATGAGCAAAGCCTGAAGTGTAAGCCAAGCCCTCAGCAATGTGATAGTTGTTACCAAGGATTTGAGAATAAGAATACAAAACCTAGAATCAAGATTTAAATGCTGCACTCTAGTATCTGAGATGGCACAGGTCCCACCTCAAATGGAATAAATAAGACATTAAGAAACCACAGAGCCCTGGCTGGTGTGGCTCAGTTGATTGAAAAGCTGGCCTGAAAAGCAAAGGGTCGAGTGTTCAATTCCCAGTCAGGGCACATGCCTGGGTTGCAGGCCAGGTCCCCAGTAGAGGGCATGTAAGAGGCAACCACACATTGATGTTTCTCTCCCTCTCTTTCTCCCTCCCTTCCTGTCTCTCTCTAAAAACAAATAAATAAAATCTTCCAAAAAAAAAAAAAAGAAAAGAAAGAAACCACAGAATTCACTCTGAGTCCCTTAGCTGGTGGACTCAGTTAAAAACCCCATCGCACTGCTAGATTGTGTTCACCTGGCTCTAGCAGA
Source organism: Carollia perspicillata (assembly GCA_004027735.1). Classification (NCBI taxonomy): domain Eukaryota; kingdom Metazoa; phylum Chordata; class Mammalia; order Chiroptera; family Phyllostomidae; genus Carollia; species Carollia perspicillata. The sequence goes on along the minus strand of PVKM010000779.1, from coordinate 52,488 downwards.
CATTGACTGCTTCCGCCATTGGAGTGCCTGCACTTTAATGTTTCAATAAGATGTACTATTTCTCTCAGATACATATCAATGATCTACTTTGTTCCACAGAGAAAACATTAAAATGAGGTGGTTTCTTAAGACCAGATGAACAACTCTGAGAAACAATTTAAATACTTCGCGACCTGTCCACAAAGCCATGTATCCATCTTCACTTCTTTGCCCACTCTGCTCCATGCAAAATTAGGAAGACAATTACCTGGCATGAGGTTTTTGCATGGTCACTAGGAGGAAGAATAGAAGAATTGAATGTGAGCTAGTGACATACAGTACCCATTGGGGGTGGGGGATTATGGCTCTACAAGAGAGGGATATTTTGGTGAATGACCGGCTTACTAGAACTTTTAGAAAACCCTCAAAGGCTAGCTTGATACATTTTTCACTCGTGAAAGAAACATCCAGAGGGTAGTAGTAGGGGCACCAACAGTTTCAAATCAGCCCCTCCGAAGACCTAGGGCCAGTGTCTGGAGTTTGCTCTGTGACAGAGAGCCCACCTTTCTGCCCATTTCCTACCTCAGGGCCTGCTGAATTCTGTCTCTGTCTGTCCAGTGTCCACCACAGAGCCAGGCCACAGCTCTCTTTTCTCGGGCTATGTACTTTCAACCAGTTTTGAGCAGCCCCATTTCAGATTGGCCTTTTTATGTTTGATATAAAGAATAGTTGTTGGCCAATTTCATCTTTTCATCGCTGTTCTCTAGGCCTGAATCCAAGCAGTTTGTCAGATGCTCATTAACTCCCCCTTTGGCTCTTTCTAGTGTGTCTCCTAAGCTCATTGTGCCAAGAACTAACGCTTTCTTTTACACGATTCTCTTTCTCTGCTCCATCAGGGAGACAAATTACTTTCCAAAAGGGATCGCCAGGGATGGTTTAATGAGAATTTCTTTGGGGCTAGGCATGGAACGCAATATAGTTAACATTCGGTGGACTTAATTGGACTTTTCTTTTCTGCCTCTTTTTAAAAAAATCTGAAGCTATCCTGTTAATCTCTCATTTGTAATCAATTGTGTTGACTAAACAAAAGTCTAGGTCGTCTTTTCTTCCTGTCCCAGACAATCCTTTGTTGCCTCTAAATGCCTCATTCTTGAGTGATCCTGGTCTCGTACATGGGCCCGATTGTTGACAGTTCATTATTGCGCTTTTGTCCATTTAATCTTTCTTGCTGTGTTTTGCATGTGCATGCCTTAATGAGCTCCGTTGGCAATTAACATGTTTCTAGGAGCAAACTGGTTGCTCAGACGGTTGAGAGGGAAGTGCAGGGAAAAGGGCAACGCAGCTGCCTTGAGGTTGTTTATTTCCCAGCGTTTTCTCAAGATTCCTGTCCTCTCTTTGGCAGCCCCCCCACCCCTCACTTTTACTCCTCTGCCTTCCTCCCGAAGCCCATTCAGAACCAGCACACCTGGATGCCTTGTTGCTTTAACTCTTGGGCCTGGCTCAGGCAGCCCTCTACCGTCTTGAGAGCCAAACAGCCCTATGGTGACTTTATAGACCCACTTCTGCAGCCAAGGCAAGAAGAAGCGCAGTGCTCCCCCAAATATGTCTGGATGCTGGCAACTTCTCTGTGTCACTCTTTGCAGAGAGGAACCTCTAACCCGCCTAAGGCAATAGGACTGTACAATCTGTTATGTACAAGGCTGTGGCTTTGGAAGAAGGAGAGGGTTTTTTTTTTTTTTTTTTTTGAGTCTTGCTGGCAAGATTACTGAAGTGTGAGCAGTCATGGACAGAACAAACATCTTGTAGGGGAAAAGATAATTGGAGTCTTTTTTGTGTCTGTGACAGGATCCCCCTCCCCCGCAACTTGATTTGTTTCAAATATTTCTTAAGGGTGGACTCTTCAATTCAGTCAAGGTTAGAATATTAACATGCAGCTGACGACTACCTTGTCTAAGTCATTCACTAATATTGCAAACTACAAGTCATGCGAACAGTTTAATATTAAGAGAGAAAAAATCAGGAAACAGAGCATTTCACCCATCAATTCCGATGCATGGTGAATAACTAAGAAGCATCCTAATTAAGATGGTTATTGAGAGGACTTAGAGTTGCCTTTAGTACATGCGCTGTCTGTGAAAGATGTTTATGATTCAGGCAAAAGGTTCATCTTTCCTTGGTACTAATTTTCCAGTGAAGGAATCCTTTATTCAATCCCTCACCTGAAGGAAGCAGACATCTTAAACCCAGGAGGAGTGACTTCAAACCTGTGGAAAGTAGAGCTAAACTCTATAGATAGAGAATAACTCTGTTTATCTACAATTACCACCAGATGTGAAATAACACCTTCTCAGGTGTGAGCGATTGACAGGAGCTGGTGCGAAGGTTAAGTAACAATCAGATTATGAGGAAACAACCTCAAGGAGGTTGCAGGAAGCAAGAAACTCTGCTCAGGTTTGCCTCAGAGCCCCAGTTACTGCGGAGATGAACAGTCCAAGAGAGAAATGCCTTCTGCTCCACCTATCAGTTTTATTTCATTTGCTGTCTAGTTTGCAAGAATGCCATCTTCACCCCGCTCCAGAACTGCACCTAAAAACAAAATTTCTCCAGTTTCATGAATGGGCAACGTTTTTAATATTTTTCTGTGAAAATTTATTACAGAAGAATTTCTCTAAGTTCTGTCACTTGATGGTTAGAAAGTTAATACCCCGAATGGGGAATACCCCACTTATCTTTTGTTTATATTTTCTTCTTAAAGGGAAAGAGGAGCACCCGATTGCAATTTCCACATGCAGGCTAACTTTTAAACCCAATTCTCTACGAAGACGTTTTTGCACCAAATATTGTGGTGTCTGCCCCTCGCCCGAAGTTCTGGAACTATTCAGAAACAAGGTGCGGTTGCCTTGATTAAAGTCTGGTCACCAATAAACACATCTGCAAAGGATCCTTTTCAGGAATTCAAGAAGGAATGTATTTGGGTTGAGGGGACTGCCCTGGGGCACCCAAGATCTCCCAGAAATGGGGGAGGGGTGTGCGTAGGAGGCGGGGCTAATAAAACCTCCTCTGAGAACAAGGAAAGGCGCTGGCTCCTCAAACCAGCCCTTGAGAGAGATGCCTGGGAAAAGCTAGGCGATATTTCCATATCCTTAGCCGCCAAGTCCTCCTCGCCCATCCTGGGGTTTCCTGGGGTTTGTGGCATCTACCGAGCGTTCAGAGTTAAGCTCCGAAAATCTGCATATCCCTCTGGGTCCCAATCTCCCCTCAGTGAACTGCAGCCAGAACGAGCTAACATTTAAATTCCTCCTCGCTTCCTCATCCCCCTCCTCCCCTGGCTGAGTCTTCCCAGACTTGGGGTCTGGGGGAGGATACAAAAACGAGGACGCTCTCCTTTCAGGAAATGGAATTATAATGTACACGTTCCTATTTCTGAATCGGAGGTACTAAAAATACCCTCGCGACAGCCTGAGGAAGCTGTCGCCGTCCTCTGTACAAACAAAATCGACAATTCTCCTTCCCCACGCAATGGATCTGCGCATTGGACGGGGTGGGGGGGTGGGGGGCTGGGACCCGGCCGTTGACTGTGACTAGGACAAAGCTTTCACCCAGCAGCTGAACATCTTTCCTGAAGATGGGTCCCAACCTGAAGACTCCTCCTCAACCAAGAGGACTGGAGGCAGTTTAGACTCCCTAAAAGTTCGAATCCCAGCCCTACCTAGTCCCTGTGACCCTAAGCGTGTCATTTAGCTTTTCTCTGCCTCAACTTCTCCGTGCATCCGTAAAGTGGCAATAATCACCCCGCAGCTTGCGTGCGGGCTGTGAACATTCGAAAGAATGTGTGTCCAGGGCCTGGCATGAAACAAGCGCTCAAGAAATGCTAGCTTTTAAAATTGTGTAAGCCTCTGATGGAAGGAGTACGAAGCGCCTAGAGTATACCCAGCGTTGGAATAACCAAATAACAAGTCACGTTCAGAGTTACTTGGGGATTTCCTTTCTCATCTTTCCCTCCAAATAGCCTCCAACTGCCGTGGAAACCCGCGTCGGACCAGCGCCCAGCCTCCGCCGCCCTAGTTCTTGCAATAGCAAGGCTCTGTGGAAGCGCACTCCCAGGCCCGCGCCGCCTTTCCTCCCGGCGTTGGGAAACATTGTTCCAAAAGACGTGGGCTGAATCTCCGTTCAAATATTAAGAGTGTGTGTGGGGGGGGAGGGCGGGTAGGTCCCGAGGTCCGAGCCAGTAATTCGAGCTTTTGATTATCCAGATTCGGATCAAACGGGGCGGTGGCGGCCGACCCCCTCCTGGGAATGATTAGATGATTAATGTAATGCTGTTTGAAGGGTCTCTGTTTTCTCTCTTAATTTGGGTCATTACTTAGGAAGCAAGCGTGAAATCATTTCATCAGCGTGCTCGGCCGCGGAGATAGCTATTCAGGAAATGGGCTAACTGCGCGGTAATCAAAGAGCACAAGGCGGTGGCTGCGAGCTCCGGGAGCCCGGGTGCGCCCTCCCGCGGTAGGGCGCCCGGCACCCGGAGTCAGGCCCCAGATCAGCAGCGCGGATCTGGGAGCCCCAGAGCTCAGGCTGGGCTGGGGATCCTTAACCCTCCAGAAAAGATTGGGAAGAAAAGTTGTCCCCGTTAGGTCGCCCAGAGAAGGGTGCATGTCCAGGAGCGCCCCGGCTGGGCAGTGCCCCAGCCGTTTATCCGCGCGCGACGCGGCGCTTTGCTCAAGGACGCACCCCGAACCTGCTCCCCAGTATCCAGCCACTTTAACCCTTTTTTTAAAAAAAGAAAATCTCACCCAAATAAGGCAACACCCAGAATTCCAAGCGCCGGAACATTCACCAAATAGAAAAATTTCGTTACGTGGAGGCCGATGCAGGCCTTTTCACCCTGGCTCAAGGGGTTGGGTAGGGGGCGGGGTGTTAACGGGCAAGCACCTCAGGAACGCGGGTTGGGCCTCATCGTTGTCCCGGCGCACCGAAGAAGTCGCGTTAGGGCAGGGAAATGCTATAAACGCCTGTTTCCTTCTCATTCTTCGGGGTTGCTGAGCTGACCTTGCGGCGAGGGGTGAGGGGGCGGGGAAGAAAACGCGCACTAATGGTTCTGTTTATTGAATTATATATGTATATATTCCGTGTTCGCATGTACAGGAGGATTTACATGGCTGTATAAAGATGGCTGGGGGCGCCGTGCTCTTTCCAGACATTCACGTGACAGGCTCCTGTTAAAACCCACCGCCCAAGGAGAAGCCAAGGCCTGGAATTAAATACTTTTCGGCACTGGGTTTAAATAAGTTTCCCGAATACGCAAAGGTGGGAGTCACTTGTTTGCTGCCAGTCATCGAGGAAACGTTTAGCTTTCCAAAAATATGCTGGTTTCGATAAATAGATTTTAGCCTCTCTGCTATAGTTTTTTTTTTTCCCTCTTAATTTTAGAAATAAGTTTATACGTGTGATCTGTTTGGGGGTTGGATAGGGCAGGAAGGGAGGGCGAGGCAGTAGCTTTCAACTCTGCACTGTCCGAGTTAGGTCCTTTGTGGAGGGGGCGGCAGGGCCCACGCTGTCGTGGAGTTTGCGCACGTGTTTCTTTAAATCAAAGTTTCTGCAAAATCCTTTGCCGCAAGTGGCGCACGTGAAAGGCTTCTTGTCGTTGTGCGTGTGCATGTGGAAGGTCAGGTTGTAGACCTGGTGGAAGGCCTTGTTGCAGATGGTGCACTTGTACTGCTTTTCGCCGCTGTGGGTCAGCTTGTGGTTCTTGTAGTTTCCTACAGGAGACCAAAAACAAAAACCTGGGGGGAATGAAGTGGATTTTGGGGGCGGGGGAGGGGGCGGCGGGGAGTCTGGGCGTCCCAGGGTTGGCTCGGGGGCCGGAGCAAAGAAAGCGATGCTTGGCTAAGCCGGCGCGACCTCTCAAAGTGAAGAAGTTGTCAAACTTCGTGTGCGTCAAGCCCGGGGCTCTCACGAGTGGCTGGAAGGCCGAGTCCTGAGTCACCGCCCCGCGCCTCTGCCCCGCCTTGCCCTGAGGCCCGCTTGGCGTCCCTCTGGCTCTGCTCCGGGAGCCTGGAATCTTTTGCTCAGCCCAGAGACACTCCGGGTCCTACTCTGGGCTACTACTTCGCTCCAAGATATTCTCACGAACCCGGGCTTCATTTTATCTTCCTTCTCATTAAAAAAAAAAAAAAATCCTTCGGGTCCCCAACCCCCACCTGGAGACCTGACAATGCTGTGGAAAATCCAAGAGGTGCCCCGCTGGTTGGGGGTGCTCTGGACAGCAGCAGTTTCCCCCGACCCTTCAGTTGTTTCCAGGTGGTGAATTTTGCCACGATTATTTTCATTAGAAAGGGGACTCTTGGCTACAAAGGGATGCTTTTCCTGTAGGACAACACTCTCTTTCTCCCACTTTCTTTCCTTCTACCCCTGCCTTCCTTTCCACCCCTGCAAAAAGGGAAGTCTCTGTGCAACCAACTTGAATCCGGCGAGGTCTACTAACCCGGCCCGGGGAGCTTACTCCCAAACCCAGCACAACCCGATTGCAAAGAAATGCTGCTCCCGAGCTCGCAGCTCTCGAACTCCCTGTCTCTGGATCTTTTTTTTTTTTTGCCCCGTGTGGCGGTGGCCCGCTGAGCTCCGAGGTGAGAATGAGAAGAGGGCCTCGCCCGGAACGTTACCTTTTTGGTGAAAGCCTTTGCCGCAAAATTCGCAGACGAAGGGCTTGTAGCCCGCGTGGATGCGGATGTGCGTGTTGAGTGTGGAGCTGCGGTTGAAGGCTTTGCCGCACTGGTTACATTTATGAGGCTTTTCCTGCGGAGAGGGGCGGGAACACAGTGAGGTTGATCGGCCGGCAGGGAAAGGCTGCCTCCGGGAAATTTGAAGGAACACCTTGAAGCGACAGGGGCACTCCGGGAGGGGTGCGGGAACCCTCGGCCATCCTCTCCCCAACGACTTTGCTCCGGCGTGGGATGTTGCACGCGAACAGGGTCGGACCCGGGGCCACGTACCTGGGTGTGGATAATTTTGTGTCTGCACAGCGTGCTGGCCTGGCGGAAGCCTTTGCCGCAGACTTTGCACACGAAGGGTCTGGCTCCGGTGTGGACCGGCATGTGGCGGGTGAGGTTATAGTGAGCATTAAACACCTACGGAAGGACGTGACGGGGCCTTGTGGTGGGCCCATCAGAGAGTCTAGCATCAGCCCCGGGAAGCTACAGCCTACCTTGCCCAACCAACAATCCCCTCCCCACAAAAGAGCCTTTTCATTTTTGCAAAGGGCTTCCCAAACCTCTGCTCATGCCTATACTGTATGGCTAGTGAAAACGGCATCCCCATTTTACAGAAGAGGAAACCGAGGCCCCTGATTTGAATAGACAGCTACCAGGAAGCCCCCAAACTTGAGAAAAAAGGATTGCCAGGCTGCTCCAAGGTAGCAGCCACCGCTGCCCACCCACCCCCACCCCCGCCGCCCCGCGCAGGACCCACAGACCCCAGGCCTCACCTTGCCGCACACCTCACAGGTGAAGTTTTTAGGCTTGCCGTCAGCGGAGGCTCCGGGCAGCTTGCCGTGGCTCTTGACGCCTCCACGCTCGGCAGTCAGGGCCGAATTTTCTTTCAGCACCTGTTCCAGCGGCGCGGGCAAGCGCTCCTTATGGGCATAGGGGGCCGGGTGGGGAAACTTGTCCGCGGCCAGGCCGGCCAACTTGGCATTCTCAAGCAAAAAGAGCTTGGGGTGCGCGGCCAGGGCGGTGGGGGCCTGCGCGTTGAGAAGGCTGGATGGAAAGAGGTGGCCACCGAGCAGCTCAGAGGGAGGGTACGCGGCAGAGTCCAGGTAGTTGAAGTAGTAGAGCGAGCCGCTGGCCGGCAGCCCCACCGCGTGGTTGATGACCTGTGGTTTGATGACTCTGCCGGCGGGCAGCGCAGACGGCGCCAGGCCCAGCTCGGCCTTGCAGCACACGCCACAGTTGGTTTTGCACAAGCCGCTGGCGCCGCACACCGGAGCCCCCCCGCCGCCACCGCCTCCTCCTCCGCCGCCGCCCGCCCGGAGGCTGCTTTTCCAGAGCTCGGAGTAACTGAGCAGCGTCTTGGACGGCACGTCGTAGCCTAGGGGCTGGAGAGGGATCATGCAGGGCAGCGGGGAGCACAGGTTCAGCAATTTCTTGCCCTGGCCGCTGTCTGCCTCCAGTGCCCCCGGCCGGGGCTCCAAGGGCTCACGGGGCTCCGACGTCTTAGCCATGATGCGCTCGATGGAGAAGGCCAGGGTCTTGGAAGTGGCCTGCGACGCTCCGGCTCGAGGACAGGCCGGAGGCACCATGGTCTCCAGGGAAGCCGAACTTGCCATGGCGCACGGAGCCGAGTTGTGCCGGACTGGGCCAGGGCGCAGCCTCTCTCCTCTAAGTCTGCATTCCGGAAAAGGCAGGGAGGGAAACCGCAATTTAATAAGCACCTTGTCGGGTCCAGGTCACCCATTTGCATTCAAATGAACAGGGGCAAAACAAAGTGCACCCAAGGGTACCAAATTACCGCCCATTAACCCGGCGCGCAAAGGAACCCACCAGCCCTTGCCTTGGGACTTTGAAAGGGGAAGAAGGGGGAGGGTTTACAAAGAAAAAGGAAAGAGAGAGAGAGAGAAAGGGAGAAAGAAAGAAAAGAGCGTTAAATTAGCCCCCCTGAGCGGTTCCCTGGACCCCAGGCTCCCGCACGCGTGCTGGGAGCTGGACAGTGAAGAGGCAAAGTTAAAGAGGACCAGGAAAGGTACCTCGCGTTTACCTCTTTCCCCCACCGCCAAGGAGATGCGTTCCGAGCCATGCAGCGTGTTTCCTCTGTCACATTTTAATGGCAAACATCTTCCCCTCCGCGTGAGATCACTGTCTTTTACATTCAGCTGACATCACATGAAGTCACTTCAAGTGGAATGACTTGGGCGGCGGCGCGGCTCCGGTAGCGGCCCCTGTGTTCCCCTGCGCCTGCCGGCCGCCGCCACAGCCCCTCAAACTTTAAAAGGAGGCAACTGGCGCTCGCGCTCCCTTTGGGAAAGTGCGAGCGGTTCGCGAATCGGGAAGGAGGGGAGAGACGGGAGGGGGAGGGGGAGGAATCGTGATGGTTTTGCCGGTGGAGAAAAAGGTGGGGGGAGTCCAAACCCAGGCAGAGTTCTGTGCGTGAGTCACAACTTTGGGGGCCTACAGGTGTGGGGGATGCGGCGAGGGCGGGGGGTCCTGGATTCGTAGTCCCAAAGGGCCCCTGGGTGTCCGTCTAGTTGCCGAAGTGTCCCTTAGCCCTCTGCAGCCAAGCTGGGCATCGTGCTAATAAACTGCCATTTACCCACGGAGCCGGCGCCAGCCCCGAACACGCGCAAATGATAATTACCTCATTAGGATGTGGCGCATGGACGCGAGCGCAGCGTTTGGAGGGGGCGACTTGTTAATGGGGAAATATTAATTTATGCAAAAACAACGAGCTCGCCTTGGCTGGTGTCGGAGGTCGGCAGAGAGCTCCCGCCGCCTAAGGAGGACCCCAAAGCATCGGGAAGACCAAGGCCGTGTGCCCAGATCCCCCGGACCTTGGCGACCAGCGAGTGCGCCTCCCCCTCTCAGGCCAGCTCCCCACCTGCGGCTGCGGGAGACTGCACCACTAGCTGAGGACTGTTTGAGATCCTAATCGATCAGAATCGCTGATTTGTGATCGGGTGTCTGAGGCAAAGCCCCGTTCTGCTGCTGGTTTAGGGCTGCGTGCGGGGAGGATTCAGAGGGCAGCTCTCCACGCTGATGGGTTCTTGCTGTTTGTATAATTGAGAAGGTCCAATCTCCACCTGTTTAAGGAGCAGATTGAAACAGCAGAACCTCCCCCTGGATCCTATTAAAACGTTTTTTCCTCCTAAGGCCATTCAGTCGAAACAATTTTCCGAAGTGATTCATAGAGCTGAAATCTGCCAAGGCAGCTCTTTCACTTTTAGCCACTAAAGCACCGCGTGGAACCGGGTTTTGTGTTTTTCTAAAATAAAGAGAAGGATTATCAGAGGGGAAAGGGAGGGGGCCCTGAGGGGGGTGGGAGAGACTTAGTGTGGACAGAGGTACAAGCAGAGGGAAGAAAAGGCCCTTTTCTAGACAGGCCCCAACTAAGTTCGGAGGAATTCAGCGTTTTGTGCCTGGCGCACAAAAGCAGCCCGCGCGGAGCTCGGTGTGGAGGGGCTGAATTCATCTGTTTGCAGACCATTCCACCTGCGTATCACAACAAACTGCTCAAAGACGCTCCAGCACTTTCAACTGGCCGGGTGCTCTTGGGGACAACAGAAGTGGTCAAGGCCTGAGGGTCCTTACCAGGAGGGGGTGCCGCTAGCAAGAGAGCAGGGAGAGAATTAGGTTTAGGAAAGGAGGAGGGGGGTGCATGGTTTTTTAAAAGAAAATACTTTTGGATGGTTTAGTTTGTGGGACAATTATATCGTGCCAGCCGGCTTTTGCAAGACCACCAGCTTTGTAGTTGCAACCAGAGTTTAAGAGGATTACAGCGGGTATAATATGAGCAAACAGGGTTGAGGGTTTGATAGTGAATTCCATCTCCAAAGACACACGATCTCGTGGAGCTCAAACAATTCTTGGTGGACACAAACTCTCTGCCCTTTCACTCGGGAGCAGGTCTGGACAGCCTGAGTATTCTATCCTAGGCCTCCCTCTCTGCTGCAAAACATCCTAGGAAAACCCTCAGGGAAAGGGACAGGACTGGTTTAGTTTTAATTTCAGGCAATCACTCCTTTCCCCCCCCTTTCAGAACTTCTCTTTCCTACCTACTCACCCTCTAAGTGCATTTTCAGACAGGGTATCGACATGGTAGGTGAAGGAAAGGAAAAGTGTACTTGGAAAGCCAGGAGTAGGAACAAAGCAAGGTCTCTGAGAGAAAGTGGCCTGCACGGTGACTGTCATGGGTAAACATTTTCACTCTGCCAAGCTCAGAAAGTGCCCCTAAATTCAGAGTCACAATACTGTCCCCCAACACTCTCCCCACCAACATCCAAATTTCAAAGCTAGAAAAAAGCTTGCTTGTCTGGAGGAGAACATTTCCATAGAGCCCGTATAATTTAGATGTTCAGAGAGGCAGAATTCCAGACCCAGTGTACCCCTGTCCTATGTTAATGTGAAAGCAAGAACACAGATGAAGCACTCCTCCCACCCCACACACCACCACCACCAAACAAGAAACAAACCAACAACTCACCCTGACATTGAAAGAGTATCAATACACCCACAGTGTCTCAGAACTTGAATTTCTACCCTGACTCTCCTGTGAATTTCATTCAGCCACCAGCACTGTGCCCCAGCCCCCCTTTCCAAATTGGGGAATTGTTGATCTCGGCAGCAGCTCGAGAGATCTGGTGGTTTGAAAGCTCCATCAGGCTGAAAGTCTTCCCAAGGCTTCCTGCGAACCTGCCTTGCCATTCCTAGCCTGTTCGTAGCTGCATAAGCCATCACAGCATCTCTGCCCAGCATCACAAAGGAGTGCTACCTCCACGGAAAGAAAACATTTGGGTAAATACAAGTTGCCCCTAATGTGCCTCTTTTTCCAAATATTGGGCGAATACACTGGCTTTTATGAAAGTATTTAATTAGCTTCCACAAACTTCTTCCCTTGCCTGCAGATTATATTGAAGTGGAGGATTGGAAACTATTTTACACCTTGCCACTCACATGTTAATTAATCTCTATCTAACCCTAATTGCAGTTTATTCAAGCACCGCTCAACAGCTCACCCACACAATAAACACTGATCCTACTTTTATACATATTACTTCACGTTAACACATTGAGTAATTAACTCCAGTACCAACTAATAGTGCAAACAAATATTTTCTGTAAACGAGATGATTTCAGGCAGAAGAATAGAAGACTAGGGAATCATGGTGCTCAGAAGAGGGAGTGCTGAGGTTTCACTTTGCTGCCCCCAACATTCCAAATTTCTTCTCAATTGCAGTGTCTTTTTTTTTTTTTCTTTTGAGGCTGAAAAAAATTTTTTAAGTGGGACAACCATAAGAATTAAAATTTGACAATTTTAGGGGATTGATGGAGGGGCAGTCTGTGATATATTGAATAACTTTTTTTCTACCTACACATTTTTAGTGAAGGAAAAGAAATCTGGATAACTAGACAGGAAAGGCAATAGGAAGGTCCAGGGATAAGATGCTTCAGGCATGTGAATCCATTCGTGGAAAATAAAGTTTTCCAAAACCTCCCTCTCTAAGAAGTCCTGTCCTTTAAAGTCGTGATTTTCCCGGTACAAAGTGAACCGAGACCGTGGAGGCAGACTGGAAGTCCCAGTCTCTCTCCCAACTCAGACTAGTATACAAGCTCCACTTTGGAGATTCCGGTGCCTCCAGGTCGACAGCCAGATGAAGCGAGCCACCTGACCTGGTGGCACCATATCGCGGCCCAAGCAAGGTCCCCTAGACCTTAGCTCAGGGTCTGCCTCAGGGACCGGATTCTTAGGCAACGCTCCCGAAATTTCGGGAAACCCAGGACCTCGGTGGCCAGCCTCATTGGACAGAGCAGGCTGTAGCCCACCGGGCTTGGCCTGTCAGGTCTGGACCCACGGTAGGGTCCTCCTCCGCCCTGAGGCAAAAACTCTCGGCCCTTATCCTCTGTGCTTCAGCCGAGAGCCAGACTCTTCGCCTCGGCCCATCTGGCCCACGCTCGGGCCTCAACACGTCGGCTGTGGTAGGGAAACACTGCCAGAGCGAAGCCTGACGCCCCTCCGCGGCCTGTGCTCTTCCGACGCTGCAGAGCGGGGTGCCAAGGCTTGGCGCTTCTGCGGCTCCGCAAGGCCTGATCAAGACCGCGACCGCGAGGATCTGGGGCTGTGGGACACCGCATCCTGGCCAAGCCCCTCGCGCACCACTGATTGCGGAGCCAGGCTCAAACCCAGGGACTGGAGCTCAGTGTTTTAATTGAAATTGCAGTTTAAGCACAGCTGGCGGCTGTCTATTGGATTTTGCAGGGGCTTCTCTTGTGGGAAGCATATTAAATATGACTGGCACGGCTACCTTCCCCTCCTGCCTCCTCCCTCTGGCCTTTTCATGGTCACTAACTGGAATACCGTCAGGGCGACTTTTGGTTAAAAAAATTTTAATGCCACAAATCACCCTCACTTTAGGACAACTTTCTGAGCAGAGGCCTTTGCAGGAGTGTAGACAACCTCAGAGGAAAATCCCTTTCTTGAGGGAAAGCCAAACATCTCTACTCCAAAAAGGTGTAATTCCAGCCCTGGTGGCTTGTGGCTCTTGATTCTAGATGACAGCAATAAAAATACTATCATTATTTTTCTCTGCTGATCGTTAGATGACAATACGTGATGCATCATTTTACGCCACCTTTTCGGAGGTCGAGCATTTTGGGGGGGGGGGTGAAGGCACGGACAGCATGCTTGAGGTTGCTGCGTTTGGGGAAACACTCGCTGTGTAGGTTTGATGTTCTTTCTCCCAGCTTTGTGTACATTGTTTGGAAAACAAATCAAAACAAAAAAAGCAAATGAAACGAACTTGATGTTTTGAGGAGTCTCCCTCCCTCCCTTCGTTCCCTACTTCTTTTTAAGGGATATTTAGGATCTGATTTACACGGTGCTGCGCTTAACCGCTGAGAATAGATGAACTCCTAAAGAGAAATTCTTCTGCGATCTCTCCCCCAAACCCATTCTATCCTTTCCTCCCCCCACCCAAGCATTTTTATTGAAAACATTCGAATCCGATTGCCAGTGGTGGGCTCGTCCGAGGCACAGGGACCTCGGCCTTCAGTGTGCGCCGTTTGCAGGATTAGTGCGGCCGGGAGACAAAGAGCCCCAGATACCGGGACCCTGCGAGGCAGGGCGCGCCCGAAGAGCTCCGGAGTTCTGGGTACCCGCCCGGAGCGTGCGAGCACAGTTTCCGGCCTGGCCTCCAGGGACAGATGGGCCAGAACCGTCTGCATCTGCCCACGTCCTTGGGGAGGCTGCAGCGCCCAAAGCCAGGGTGCCGAGCGCCAGTCCCACTGCACCCGGCGGCTGTTTTCGCAACGCCAGTTGCATTCGGGAACTGGTTTGTAAATCTCAACTCACAGGCTTGATTTCATTCTCTAACAGGAGAGACGCCTGTAAGCCAAGGGCAGCAGGCTTTGCAGCCAACGAGGGAAGGGGGTGGTGGTGCAAACCTATCATGGTTTCCAGAATCCTCCTAACCCACTCTGTGACCACTTCAGAGGACGTTCGCTGCATCTTCGGAAATTTGGGCAGTGTGCACGCTCCTAGGCCAGAGGGAGTCTCTCAGAAGAGCAGATTAGCAGTTTCTACCCTGCAAGTTAGGTGTGTCTCCTATCTGTCTTGGATGCATATATAATCACACACATATTTAAAGTATATTTAAATATATATCATATAAATGCATATATATGCATATTGTGTATATCATCCATATATATGTGTGTATGTAGCGTGTGAGTGTGTGTGTGTGTGTGTGTGTATATATATATATATATATATATATATATATATATATATATATATATATATATCACTGCTATCGACAACCCTCCACTTAGAAATGCCATTTAATTAGGAATTTGATCCAATACCTACGCACAGCACTTGGCCAACGGATGTGTCATTTTGCGAGGCGCAGTGTGGGAAGGCAGTAGCCTTGTGCAAACGCATTTTCTTTGCTCTTTGCCACGCAATTTTGTTTTGCAACCCAAAGGAAACAATAGTTTATGAAGAACACTTATGATATATCCAATACATATTACACACACATATACACGTGTGTATAACATGTATTTAAAACATGTAATAAAAAGGTGTTTTGGTGAATAATGGGCCCTGCCTAGTTTGGGTGATGTCAACTTCTGATTCCCTGGGAAGCCGGTTTAGGATCGCCTGCGATATTTAACTTGGCAGCTAGTTAAAATCCGAGGTGGAGCCTGCTCAAAGGTATTAGCTTAAGTTCTGAAAACAGGAGTTAAGGCAGTAGGAGCGGGGAAAGAGGGACTGGAAGGGGCCATGGGGTGAGATTTCAGATTTGCTCAAACTTCTGGAAATTTGTCGGGCAGCAAGTAGGTCTGCCATGGATGATACATTGGCTAAGAAACTGAAATGCTGGGATTGCTTTACAAGTAAATCTCTTAGTTCTGTTTTGTTCAGTTTGGCTTTGATAGGAACTTCCCAGGTGCGCGTGCTAACGAAAAAATTTCTTCCTGCTGGGGTTTCCTGAATTCTCACATGTTCATCTGAATCCTATCTTCTCCTCACCTGGGTAAAGACTTCTGTCTGTGTGTGTGTCACCCCAGGAGTTTGTAGTGTGACTCAGGTAAACACAAAATGAGAAACTGCAAAAAAAAAAATAGCTGTGTAGAGAACCACTGAGAACAATCCTTTTCTGTCCCCACCGAAGTCTCCCTCACAGAGCATCCCCCTCTTTGAGGATTAAGCCAGTCAGTGATTTGTAGATGGCTCCTTTTACTGAGGGTCTATTACATGACAAACATAGTGCTAAGCTAAATGCCCACTCCAGTTAGTTCTCACTTCATCCTGTGAAGTCCTGTGAAGAGTGCTTATAATCAATATGCCCATTGTAGAGACTTGAAAATTGAGGTTCTTGGAGGCTAGACAACATGTTCAGGGTCACATAACTGGTAAGAGTTCATTTTCAGAACCTGTGGTCCTAACCACTATGCTAAAACAAACAAACAAAGCGATAGCTAAACACTCAGCCTTAACTTCTGCAGAGTGTAAATTGGGACACTTTGGAAAATTGGTTGGCAATATTTACTAAAATTGAATACTTACATTCCTTATGACCCAGCTATTCCACTCCTAAGTATCTCAAACCCAACAGAAATGTGTACTTTTGTTCACCCAAAGACATATACTAGACTGTCCACAGCAGTAGTATTTGTTGTCTTTTTTTAAAGCCTTTCTTTATTTTTTAAAAAATGTTATTTATTTATCTTTAGAGAGAGGAGAAGAGAAGGAGAAAGAGGAAGAGAGAACTATCAATGTGTGGTTGCTCCTCGTGCTCTCCATACTGGGACCTGGCCTGTAACCTAGGCCTGTGCCGTGACTTGGAATTGAATTGGCGACCCTCTGGTTCACAGCCCACGCTCAATCCACTGAGCTACACCAGCCAGGGCTGTCATTGTCTTAAACTGAAAATTGTTTGAATAACCATTAAGAGTGAAACTTGTAAATACATAGTAGTATATTCACAAAGTGAAATACTATATATATCAATAGGAATCAGCAAACTACTGCTACCCTAAACAACATCAGTGAGTCTCACAAACATAATATTGAGCAAAAGCAGCTAGATCCAAAAGACTACATTCTGCATGATTCCATTTAAATAAAATTAAATAATAGGCAAAGTTCGAGGGCATAAAGGGAGCTTCTAGGTTGCTGGTAATGGTCTATTTCCTGATCTGGGCTCTGATGTATGAATATCTTCAAGCTGTATATAAAGTTACTATTTGAATATTTTTCTATATACTTGTGATACTTCTATATACCTGTTAAATACATTTATTTGTTCACATTTTATGTATCTATTATAATATCTCTGTATCTGTTAACAAGTGAATGGTCCGTATAATTTTATATGACTTGCCTCCGTCCCACAGTTTCCCCAAAATGTACTGCTCCTCATCTATCTTTTAGTAGTGCACCTTGAATTTCTTCCTCTGGACCAGACAACCACCTGAGTTAATTAGCATCTCTTTATAGACTTTTAAAAACAAGCTCCATCTAAATTTTTGGCATAATTGTTTTTGGAGTGTGGACAGTTGATCCAACATCCCAAGGCTCAAGAATGCTTAATCAAGGAAACTCATTTAAAGCATTTTTCTCACCCAAGACCTCAGCAGAGGGGTGGCAGCTTTGAACATGGACCTGTACTCTGCCCAGGGCTCCAGGTGAAGAACCTCAGGCCAGAAACTGCTTCATACTTTCCAGACACACAATCTAGCAGGTTGCCTTGGGAGGTGGAGGATCTGGTTGAAGGTCGGGTAGGGTATGGGATGTTTGTAGGAACTGGCATTAATAGAAAGCCTTGGCAAGTCTTTAGAGCTCAGCTCACTGGGTCTTGGCTCTAGACAAGACCAGGGGAAAAAAGACAGAATCTTGGCTCTTTGGCAAGTGACCCAGTTAGCAGAACTAACAATCTTGCTCTGGGAGAGGGCAGGGAAGTTCATTTTAGCAGGAAAAAGCCTTGGGGCCCAGAAATCAAACCTAATACTTGACAATCCCTTTGTCAAATCCATGTTGAATTCTGCCAGTGGTGCTGGTGGCAAATCTGACCTCCAGCACTTTAAGAAAGTAAGAACCTAGTACTAAAGCAATTAAGGTGGGGGTGAGGAGGTAAGAGCTGGTGCTCTAATTTAGCTAGACTAAAAACTAAGATTTATTTTTGTCCTGAAAGAGAGAGAGCAGCTAAGACCCAGCATGATGTAATATATTAATTAGTTAGCCAGCACACCTACTTTGAGACTCTCTATACTGGGAAGCATCTACATGCCAGGAATACAGCACTTACTGGAGGAGATACAATCCCTGCCCTCATGCAGCTTACATTCTTTCATGCAACCAATAGGCATGCATAAATAACTTCTACAAACTGTACCCTGTAAATGAGGCATGGACAATGCATATGGCTATGGTGGGCAAAGACTCTCAAAGAGGTCAGAGTTATAAGGGAAAAGCAAACAAACAAAAAACATAGCCAGAAAAAACTCCCTGATGATAAAGTTAAAAATTTTTAAAAACTTCTCACTCCATCAGAGGCCAAACTAATAAATAAAGGGTTTCTGGAGGCATTTCTGTGATGAGTGGGTAGACTCCCCCTCTGGCTGCTCTTTGCTTAGTGCTTTTCTAGAGACAGAATTCCCTTCTGGGTGGACTTGGGTTTCCCTGGAGCACAGCATTTCTTAAGATGTTATGACACCACATGAAACTCCTTTCTGGGCTTTGTAGGGCTGTGTCTTTGAGGCAGAGGGAGTTCTGAATTAGATCGAGTTAAAAGCCTGGCCCCTCAGTTAGCCGTGTACACAGGCAGGTTACTAAACCTTTCTGCAAGCCTTCGTTGTCCATGTTTGACGAAGATAAACAGCGACTTCATCAGAGGGTAGTGGGAGCTAAATGAGAAAATGCACAGACAGAGCTCAGCACCTGTGACTGGCCAAAGGCAAGCACTCAGAGAACGTTTTCTATTGTTATTTTAGGAACTCTTGTTATTCATAACTATGGTCCTTCAGTCTGACAGGGGAGAGAGGGGACAAGAGGACAGCAAACTTCCTTATTTTGTATTTCACCTCTTTTTGTAAATGAAGTGAGTTTTCTTCTGATTTAAAAAGTAATTAATGGAAAATTTTATGGAAAAACAGAAAATTGCAAAGAACTGTATTAAAATTGTGCGAATCCTACTACCCAGAAATCAAACGCAATGCTTTGGCATATATTCTTTCTATGCATTTACAAGGTTGACATCATATGATATAGACCATTTTATAATCTGCTTTACCACTTAATACAGTGTGAATATTTTCCCATGTTTTAAACATGCAACCAAGCCATGATTTTAATGTTTGCGTATTACTCCACTATGTGGTTTTAACATAAGTTAAATGATCCTTTGTTAGATATTTAGGTCGTTCACAGTTTTTTGCAATATCCCATTAGGAACATTCTTACACATAAAATTTGAGAGTAACTAATTTCTCTAAAACAAATTCCCTGTATAATGACTATGGCAAAAGATATACTCATTTTCAAAGCTTTAGATATCAACTGACAAACTGCCCTTCATAAAAGGGGTACTATGTTCTTGCACCATAGGGACAGAAATAGCAATGAGATAACATTTGGGACTTATCAAATTGGTAAGGACTTTTTAAATGATAATGCCCAGTGTTTAGTGAAGGTGCTGGCAAACACTGGCCGTTATCATTTAAAAAGTCCTTACCAATTTGATAGGTCCCAAATAGTATCTCATTGCTACTTCTGCCACTATGTTCTTGCCTAGGGCAGACTCAGGTGCCAAATTACAGAGAATTTGGAATGTGAAAATGATAGTACAGGACTGGGTGACAGAATAAAGGAGGAAATATGAGAAAAGACATCCCAGAGAGAGAAATGTCCGGAGAAAGGGGAGGCCAGTGCCACATACAAGGTCTGTCAGAAGATATCCAGCCATGTAATATGAAAAATAAAGACACTTATTGAAGAAAATACAAGATACAAGAAACATTGTACACAGGACAATGATGCCTCAGTCCTCTCCAGAGTAGACACCTTGGGACCTCACATAGTCCTTCTATTCGCCATCACCGGCCCCATTATATTTTCCTGAATCTCATCAACAGTCCGAAATCTTCTCCCTTTCAAAGGTGATTTTAGTTTTGGGAAAAGCCAGAAATCACAGGGTACCAAATCTGGGCTGTAGGGGGACTAAGTCACCAGGGTGACTTCACCAAAAAACATTTCACCAGACCTTGTGAATGAACAGGCACATGTTATCGTGATGAGGCTGCCAATCACCAGCTGCCCATAGCTGTGGCCTTCTGAATCATCCGAATGGTTTCTGAGGAGGAATGTTCACACTTAATGCAAAATTTGATGCAGATTCATTGTTTTACTCACTCAGTCATTTTGAATGTGATGACCACACAGTACAGTGTCACAGAATAGTACAGTTAAGTCATCATTTTTTACACATGGGCATTCCAGTCCACTCTCCTTCGTTGTCAGGCTATATTGATGGCACGCAAATCGTTCTTGTTATATAACAATGGCTGGACTTCTGGACAGACCTTGCATTTTTGAGCATCCAGATGGTTCCAGATTGCTTTAGATTTTGAATATTTCCTTGAGAAACTTCCACTCTCCTTGCTCTTCAGAAGCCCCAGTGAGAAAGGGAGCTGTTGCCCACTCTATGCCTTCTAGACCTTCTGTGCCTTTCCAGGTAAGCTCACTCCTAGGTGCTGCATGTGGGTTCTGACCTGGAGCTGGAGGTCCAGACTCATAGGGGGAGCCTCAGGCTAATGAGGTAAATGTGGCCTACGCTTCTCCCAAAGGGCTCCCAAAGGACCTTTCTCTGGCGTTGGCCAGATGTTTTGCAAATGCAGGCTGGCTGGCCAAGGGAAGGACCAGTTTTAATCTCTCACCACACCTAGAGAAGGAATCAGAAGCTCCACGTGAAGGAAGTACTAGCAATGAAAAGAGGGGTCCTGCCCACACAACACAAACAGGAGAGAAGGCACACAGTTATTTATTCATAGGAGCTAGATTTTCATGCTGGATGTGAGCTTCTGTCTATCCAGGGAACTGCGATCTTTTCATTACCTCTCTGATTTCAACTGATCAAAGTAACCAAGCTTGCCCTGGCAGGGTTTCTTAGTTGGTTGAGCATTGCCCTATATACCAAAAGGGTGAGGGTTCGATTCTCATTCAGGGCACATACCTAGGTTGCAGGTTGGATCTCTGGTCGGGGTGAGTATGGTGGGCAACAAGTTGATATTTCTCACATTGATTTTTTTCTTTCTCTCCCCCTTCCTCTCTCTCTAAAGTCAACAAACATATCCTCAGGTGAGGATTAAAAAATAACTAAGCCTTATTATGAGTTTTGAACACACACAAAGTACAGAATTGTGTAATGAATCAATATATCATCACCTAGCCCCAATAAGATCAATCACGGCCAGTTCTAATATGTCTACATCCCCATCTACTCCCCCATAATTTATTCTAAAGCAAGTCTTAGAATATTTTTATTTATAAATACCTTAAGTATGATCACCTAAAATATAATTCATTGACATCATCAAATAGTCAGTCAGTGTTCACATTTCCAGTTTCCTTATGAATGTCATAAGTGACAATAATCCTTTGTTTAAATTATGGCCCAAGTAAGGTCCATACATTACAATTTGTTGTCATGTCTTTAAGTCCCTGTTAATTTATAGGTTATTCTCCATCTCTGTCTTTTTTCCCTTGTAATTTATTTCTTGAAAACGTTTTTTTTTGGTCCTGTGGAGTTTTCCATTGTCTGTAGTTTGCTGATAGCATTGCTGTAGTGTTGGCAATTCTGAAAACTTACTGCTTAAGATGTTGCCCTTCTTTTTGCCACTTTTGGAACATTCTTCTGAGAGTAAACCTGTGTTGTGCAAGCCCCGTGGAGGGCAGAAGCCCCTCTCGTTCGGCTTTGGAACCTGCTGTCACACCACCACCCGGACAGCAAGCACACTTGATTTGTTGGATGAATCTAAGGACTGAGAGAGTCATGCTCTGGTTTGTTTCTATTCTCAACTAACAGGCAGACTAACTTTTCATTCTCTCTGGTTCTGGAATGTAGGCTGGTGTTTTCTTTCTTTTTACTCATGTTTAGAAAGGTCTCCAGCTTTTAACTGAAGGGAAGGAAGTCATCTCAGACTTTCCCTTGGATATTGAGAAGATACTTATTTTAATTCCAGAATAATGATCTCCTACAGAGCTTCTCTTTCCCACCCACAGCTCCCTAGGTCCCTTGGGGATGGAAGCAGAGGAGGTGCAGAGTGAAGCACAGGAGCAACTTACATCCTGTAAACGAGGGTTCACTTGGGGAAAGAAAGAAGAGCCGTAGCACACAAGTCTCTGTCCCCACTATTAAGTTATACTTGGAGCATGTGCTTATTTAACATAGTTCAGTGTGGAAACTATTTCCATTTGACTTATGCTTGCAGATTAGATTAAGTTCTCACCTTGAGAACATGAAGGAGTAAATAAATTAATAGCAATCATTTAGGTGATTATTAGTAGATCAGTTTTGTGTTTCTCCATTCAATGACTTTTGGGTATAATAATAATGATGGCTGACACTTAGTTCAAGCAACATAATACAGTATGCAGTGAAAATCAAGTCTTCCTTCTACCTGAATCTCTAGTCTCTTTTCCAAGAGGTTAACCACTGTTACTGGTTTCTTTCTATTTGCTAGGGCCTGTGAGCTTAGTAATTATTAGCAATTATCATTATTATTGCATTAACAATATGACCCTACAGGGCAGGTGGACTGGTTATCACCATCTTTAGACGGAATAAATGAAACTTGGCAAGTATTAGTGATTAGCCTAAGTCTATGTGTTTAGATGAGAGGCAGGGCCTCATTGCACAGTTGGTCAGTGCCTGACCTCACCCACACCCATCGCTCTTAATCATTATCTCATCCTATCTAGAAATACAAAAATATGACCTACTAATATCCTCCAGCAGCAAACTGTAGGCTATCATTTGTCAAATTGTTCTGGCTGGTTTATGGTTTGACTTTCTTTCAAGAAATTAAAAATGTATAGCTCACATGGTTTGTATTAGAAAGGAAAATACACTGTCCCCATTTTATAGGTAAGAAAATTAGGAAGAAAGACAATGGATAAACAAGTAGTAGGACGGGGAAGTGAAAGTTGAAGAGCTTTGGCAGAGGTTCTCACACTTTCTCTCTCTGTCTCTGTCTCTCTCTCATATACCATGGACCCCTTTGATGGTCTGGTAAGACTGTGGACCAGTTCTCAGAATAATGCTTTTAAACTCATAAGATAAATATGTACAATTCCAAATGAGACCAATCATACTGACATACAGTTGTCAAAATTGTAACTAAACACTGTTACCAGCTTCTTCTGAGCCCAACTACATCTCTCAGTGCTTTTGGTTGCCAAAAACAAAAACAGACAGCAGAACAAGAATCTACTGAGGGCTGGAGAACAGGCACAGTCAGGAATCAAGAAAGAAGGGAGGTAAGACACAGACAAGGAGCTGCAGGGCCAGCTCTGCTTGGGACACAACTGCTGCTGGGCTCACAGACCCATCACTGGACGCCCCAGGAATGTCCTCTAAAGCCTGTGTGCCTTCAGGTCCTTTTCTTAAGAGTCGAAGTTCAGAGCTACAGCATCTGTTTTAGCCACATTCTAGCTGTCAGGGCAGGAGGAAGGAACATCCTTTTTCCTCCAATTTCCATGGATTTTGGATTTGAATTCTGGGAAGCCACAGTGGCAACTACCTATTTAATCTCTTAAAAATGTGTGTATATATAAACAAATATACAACTCACACTTGCACACAGTCACACTTGCTTATTATTTAAAAAAAATTTTTAAAGGTTGCTCTGCCCTTGATTTTTAAAAAAGACTAAGCAGTGTATCTTGGGCATTTTGCATATAGTAATCTACTGTATTCTTTTTCCTGGCTCCATTGTATTCCATTGTAGTAAAGGTTGGACTTTATTTCACTACTCTTGGGAGGCTTTCCAGGCTTGTCTGGTGTGACAATGTACCTGGCATAAGAAATGCTGTTTCTATCTTGCTGTCCTCAGGCCACTGTGGACCACAGCCTCTGCCCTGGGGTGTAGAAGGGTGATTGTATAATAGAGGCTGTTGGTGCTGTACCCACTCTCCTGGGCCTTACCACATCCTTGCAACTAGTGCTAATTTTCCCACTGCTGGTCTTGTATTTATTTGCCTGAGGGCTTTCTGTGATGACTGGACTTGTGTGTGACTGTGTGTATGTGTTCTTGTCCATCTGCCCTGCAGGCCTGAAGTGCTGGGGAATTAGCCTCACCTCTCAGCCACCCTCAACCAATGATGAGAATACCCCAGTATTCTCACTGCTCAGGGGTGATACCTATAAAACATATGGCCTAGCCTGGCTCCCATTTCTCTAGAGTGATCAGTGCCCAGCTACCCCAGTGACTGCCTTCCTCTCCCACTCTTCTCCTGCCCATTCCTCTGTTCATGTTTCCTAGGATCACCTCTCAAGTAAACCTGTTGCATTAGAATCCTTGTTTCAGAGTCTGATTCTAGGGAACACAAGTTAAGAGTGTGATGGTAGGGAAGGGGAGACATGAAAAGAAATGCATTTATTCATTAATTCATTTCTTCAATAATTATGTACTGAGACCCATGTCAAAGGAAAGTAAAGAAGAGCATACGTAAGTGTAGACAAAGGGGACACATTCTTCTTGTCTAAGGCACAAAAGCAAACAGTAAGAAGGAGTTTGGGTGTCAAGAATGCCTTGCTGAACACATTGCTGTACACAATGTGTTCATGATGTACACAATGTACAGCTGTACGCAATGTTTTGGGAAGGGGTAAAAAAGGAACAGCAAGTAGCAGAACCCACCTTCTAAAGGACAGTGTTGAAGCCATACCTGCAATCTGTTCAGAGTGTGAAACATGTGGCAGGCTCTTCAGAGGTTAAGGAATTAACAGTAAAACATTAGCTAACATTTACTGAGCACTTAGGCTTTTTTTTTTTTTTAGCATTTATGTGCATTAACACATCTAATCTAATGAGTTTATAACAATAGGTCATGCTTAGGGTATTATTCTGGTTACTTCTACTTTACAGATAAGAAAACTGAGGCCTGGAGAAACTAAGAAATTTGGCCAAAGTCATGTGGCTAGTGATTGCCAATGAATGTCTGAAATTTGGATATTCATTAAGGTTAGCCTGATTCCAGAACCTGTGCTCTTAAAATTCGGCTTCTCTCCCTCTGGCTATATCTGTCACCCAGTGGTCTATGGTCCTGTGGCCACTGCTGTCACCTCTACTTTAACAATTAACTATGTGGTTTGAGCCCTGATTCTGTGTAATAACATGATCTAGATTCTTCCTACCATACAATCACCTTTCTCTAATATAGTGGGGGAAAATGAGCATGTGTCTGATGTCCACTCCTGGATCAATCCCTCATTCTGCCTCTGCCCTCTGTTCACTGTGTGGAAGACTTTTCCCTAAGACACATACCTCCTTTTCCTTGCATTCTCCAAAGGAACATTAACCCCAGAATCTGTGTATACCAGTCTTGTTACGCAAGTATGGTAGTGGCAGAGGGTGGAAGAAATGTGAATTTGTTTTCTTACAGTGGAAGGATGAATCCCAAATTCAGAGGAATGTTAAAAGTGAAAAAAAAAATTTGTGTTAGAATCAGTGAAATACAATAATTGATTGACTGAGTGTTGGAAAAGAAGTATATCAGAGATGGCTTTACTTGCTATCAGTGAAAAAGAAACCCATTTTCATGACTAGGAGAGCATTACTTTACTTTAATGTCTCCAGAATTAATTTATCAGGACCATTCTGAGTTTTGGAGAGAAACTATCTTCTCACCCTGCCAAAAATCATTTCATAGAATTCAACTTTCAATCTCACAGATCTAGAGATGGCTGTTTAATTGTGCATCCTCTAAAGAGTTCAACTTTTCAAATATATTTCAATGACAATGTTTTCCAGATGCTCTGGAATTTTTAGTCTATAATCTTGATCTTTGATTTTTTAAAGGGTACTTTTTATTCAAAATGAAATTGATTACACCAAAGAATACTGTGGAGGAATTTATTGTGTTCAATACCCTGTTCCAGGAGGTTTTTGAGGAGGCTAAGTTGCATTGTTCCGTAGTTCTGTTCACAATAATACAGCGACATTAGAATTTAAAACCCAGTCACAGATTCCACATAACATGTAGTTTTCTTTACACCAAATACTGTCAGTATTTGTATTCTTAGGTTGCCTTTGATTTTCTTTTAAGTACATTCCAAAATTTCCAACACTTTCTCTCAAATTTGTACTATCTTCATTTACATGTTTCCTGCTTGGAGATTTAAGCAAAGCCTTGTTTATTCTTTGTAATTGTATTCACCAGCCAGGAAACAAGCCAACTTTTTTCTGATGGACAGAGGGAAATATGCCAACTTAAACGTGTTTACAGTTGCTTTTTGCCATTGCGCTATCAATTCTTAGGAAATAAAAAATCTTATTTGTGTACTTTGGCTCATTGTTGCCTTTGCATACCTTATCTTGTAGCTGTGTGAATTAATTGCGATCATTTTATCCCTCTGTTGGTTGGTGGCTGTGATTACTTACTTGGTCGTGCAGTGTTTTTCTTTGACCTTCAGCATGCTGTTGTCAGGGTAGAGAACTCTGCGGGCAGGTTGCATCATCACTGGCCCTTTTCTCATGTTTTATTTGGTTATAACAAGTGCAGATTTACAACTTTAGATGAAATGTATGGTTTCATGAGGAGGAAAACAGATAAAATAATTTTAGTAGTCAGATAAAGAAGCAAAACAACCTTGAATAAAAGATGAATTTTGATTTTAAAAAATTTGTTTACCAAGAATTACAGAACAATGCATAATTTGATTTAATTTCAGATTTTATAATCACGTGCCAATGGAAATTGGCCACAAAGAACACCCTCATTTTGGAGTTTAAAATTTAGGTAAAATGAACTCATTAAAACTTATGCTGAGACAATAATGATACAACCATTGTTGGTTGGTTGATTTCCTAAAATTCTCATAGAAACCTGAATTTATGATGGCATGACTGTTCATGCCTGCACTGGAAATTCAAGTCATGTTGCTGGTGAGGTGGATAGTTTTCCAAAGGCTGCTGAGATTCTTCACCTCATTTAGTAATTGTTTCTTTATCAAAAGAGTATATTGTAATAAATTTAGTTTATGTTTTCTTGGCCTTGATTATGCTCAGGTGTGCCTCTCTGATCTTCACCCATTCAATTAAACCAGCGTTTATGGGGTGCTTACCATATCCCAGACATCAGACTGGCATGCACAAATGGATACATAGTTCCTGATCTCAAGAAGCTGGCAGTCTAGTGGATAGACAGATACATAAACATATAATTATAATACAGTGCAATTAAACAGGGATTGAATTTGGGGGGTTTCAGAAATTCTTTAGTCACACATTTCAAACAGTCTCTTGGGTCACTTCCACAGATGGTGCATTTCCTCCAATGTGCTTTAATTTATCTTGGATTTTAAGTTTACCTTACTTTATTCTTGTTTCTTCTTTGACCAGAAAATCTCCAGAAACGTAGCACAGCAATTGAAAGTAATATGCAAAATCTATATGTGCAGACATGAGAATGATTTTTACACTGATAAATGAAAAATATGATTTGTCTCAGTGGGTTGAGGATGAATCCCATTTGTGAAAATATATTTTAAAAATATAAATACATAAAAATATAAATATATCCAACTGGATATTGGATGGAGAATATATATATCCAATATACTTGTATGTGATTTGAACATATGTGGAAGAATATGAGCCCATCTGTTTGCAATGGCTACTTTGGGGAAAATGGGTTGGGGAAGGAAGAGTCTTCAACTTTTGTTTCATATAATTCTTCTATATTTGATTTTTTAACTTAAAAATGTCTTTAAATATTTTGAAAAAATAAACATACTGGTTAGCTCTGTTATTCAGACCAACAAACCCAAACTAAATGAAACTAAATGTCCTCTGAAGCCTTAATCCACCCTTCCCATCTGAATCTCTCCAACCCCCTCTGTGAATCTTTCCATGAGGCCAGACTTCCCTAACGCACTGAGCATATTCATTAATGTCTAGAGTCAACATGTATTTGTTGAGTGTTTACCAGGTGCCCTGGGAATGTATCAAGGAGAAGACGACTTCAGCTGAGCGGCCCCTCCCCTCACCTTTCTCCCCTGTAGTCCATGTCCTTCCCTGTCCTGTCATGTGCTCTTGAAGAGCCACCTCCTCCAGGAAACCTTCCTTCCTTCTCCCTCCTCTGAATCTTGTAGTATTTAATCTATTTGAATCTATCGAAGATTCACATCATCTAGACTAAAGATTTTAAGAGAATAGTAACCAGATCATCTACATTTTTGTATCTTTAGTCTTCACTTATTGATTATATACAGGGTTCAGCAGAAGGCTTGCTTGAGTGTGGTTGGTATGGTAGGTATCTCTCAGAAGATTGGAACATTTCACCTAAAATGTCATAGGGTGTGCTTGAGTATGATATTGTTATGTTATAGAATTACATGCTCATGATTTTGTAATAAAATATTTTGTAATAAAAGAGGGGCATTATTTGTGCCAGGCCTTGTATTTAGTGAATACAATAAAGATAGCATAGAAAAGCTGGAGCAGGCTGTACCTTCCTGAACTGAAGAAATGCTACATGAAACACACAATGATTCAAATAACCCATGCATGGAGGCTGTGATGAATACTATGAAAGACAAATAGAGAGCATTATGAGTATATATACCGGGGAAATGGATGCTGACTTGAGGGTGGGATGTGGAAAGGCTTCCCTGGGGAAGACAAATTTAGCTGGATTGGAAGGGTGAGATGAGGTGCTTAGGGGGAGTTCCCAGGTGAGAAGAACCACTGTGCACAGGAGCAAGCAAAAGATGGTGGCAGATGCTGAAACCTAGAGTGAGAGGAGCAGAGTTAACAGAGGAAGCTGGAGTGGTGGGCAGAGATCACATTGTATATGGTTGTGTAAACAACCTTAATAACCGTGGCTTTCATTCTGTGAGCCAGGGGAGCCATTGGATGCTTTCCACTGAAAGAGGGACAGGTCACGCTCACATTTGAGAAAGGTCCTGCTGGCTGATGAGAGAGAATGGGTTAGAGAGAACCTAGCTGTTTCAAGCAGAGGCAATCCATATGTACTCAACTACTGTGGACTGATTGTTAATACAGCAAATACTTTTTTTTGTCAGGCTAACATTTTCCTCACCACCCATCTGGCACTTTTTTCCTATAGACCATTATCAGTCCTTAAATAACTCTACAATTTTCCTCTTAAAAAGAGGGGAAAAGAAACATGAATTTCCAAAGAGAGACTACCCAAATTGTCAATACATATGTTAAAGGGTAGTCAATTCCATTTTTATAATCAGGGAATTACAATCATACATCACTACACCACGTACCAGAATGATAAAAATTAAGAAGAGTGGCAATACCTAGGGGTGCCAGGACTTTGCTACTCTTCTGGTGAGAGTATAACCTTGTTCACCTCCATGGAAAACTGGCAGTGTCTCTGAAAAATGAACATACCTTTACGCTGTCACCCAGCAATTGCATCAACATACATATACAAGAAAATTCATGGAAGCATTATTCATAACAGCCCTAAACTAAAAACAAAACAAAGCAAAGAAAACAAAAAAAAAAAAAACCCAAAAATAAACCCAACACATTTTAACATGGATAAATAAAAATTGTGGTATAGGTCTACTTTGGAATACTATATAGTAGTGAAATGAACAACAGCTATACCAACAAGCTAATGAATAACAAAAACAAGCCAGACACTAGAGAATGTGTACTGAGATTCTGATTGTATAAAAGTTTAGATTCAATCGATGCTAATTAGAAATCAGAACGGTGGTTATCTTTGGGGAGTAAGGTGAGGTAGCAACTGGGAAGGGGCCTGGGCATGGGTATGTCTAGGAGTGTTCATTATGTTCTATTTCTTGATCTGGTGGTTGCTTCATGAGTGTGTTCTGTGTGACAAATCATTGAACTGTATGCTCAGGATTTGTGTACTCTTCTATATGTATTTTATGTTTAAATAAAAAATAATAAAAAGGAAAGAACAGAAAACTTGAGATTTCATCCAAAAGGAATAAAAAAGAAAGACCAAGATTCCAAAATAGTCTCCTCAACTTTGAGTGTGTCAAGGATAACCTTGACTTAGCCTTGGACGGTTCTTTCTTTCTGGTTTCTTCTGCTGTCACTTCGTCTTCACAGCCCTCTCTCCAGGGCAGCCATTCTGGGGCCACTACTCACCAAGCTGTCACTGTTAGGCTGCAATGAAGTATCCTTTTGAAGGAATTTTTTTAAAACCTTGGTTTTTGAGACAGTCTTTATGACTTGTTCCTCTTTATGCCTTTTGGATCATGTTTGTTAGTTACCTAACTTACTCAATTGGTTTTCTCCCAGAGAACTTGAGCATGGTTTTGTTTGTTTGTTTTAAATTTTTCCATCTTCTATACATTAGGCAGAGGCTCCCTCTTTACTTTGTACATTTTTTAATTGTTTGTAATTGTTGCAGGACATATGTTTCAATTTGCAACTCTGAACATAATTCATACAAATACATTTGTAAACATTTTTGTACATTGGTTTAACTTGGTGCCATTGAGCAAAGATTTTTTACATCTGAATGCTATATTATCACCATTTCTATTACCAAGTCTATGTTGGAATCTCTGGATTCATGTTTCTAGAGAGAGTTGTGTCATGGTTGGACAGATTACCTTACCTTTTCTGACTTCAATTTTCTCATTTACAATAACAGTCCTATCCTCTTAAGGTTGTTATAAAATTTAAATGAGGTAATATATGCAGAATGTCTAGCATAGCAGAACTGCTCAATAAATGGGAGTTATTCTTAAATCCCACTAAGGGCAGGAAGTACTAGTGGTTTGCGCCTGAAGACCCTGAGGATTAAACAAGAGTGGGACATGCTATTTAGAGGGTTGTAGAGAGCAACTGGTGAACATTGCACCTGATTCTACTGGAAAAAGTAGTCATTTCTCTAAAACCTCAGTGAGCCCCAGGAAAGGTCAGCCTGATTTAATGACAGTCACAGATAAAACAGGCAAGGCGACACCTTGTTTGATTTCTTTCAAACCTAGGTGATTATATTGCTGACAAAGATTGGGGAATGAGAGGAGTGCTCCATATCTTAGAGAATCTTGTAAAATGCTTTAACAAATATATAAGAATCATATATAATTGGCACAAGCTTTGTTTGAATGCAAACACTGCTGTTGAAGTGGTGCTTAAAAACAGTTTGTTGGCCTTCTCTTCATACAGGAGAAACATTTCTCTCGTTTACACTACTTTCTTGCTTAGCAAACCCTTATTTATCCTATAATGCAAGCATAATCTGCCCAACATGTCCAAATGCCCACAGATTCTGAATTAGTGGAGTCTTAAATCACAAAGTTTCAGGCTGTCTCTTGTGAAAACAAGCTCAGAGAACTCCCCACTACGACAGTTACAAAAGCACTCAAAGAAAATGACTCCTTCCTTCCCCTTTTCATCTCTTCCTGCTTCATGTTTCGGTTCTGACTTTCAAAGGACACAAAGGAAAAAAAGACCAGAAAAGAGTATTCTTTGGACATTTGAATAGTTATTTATTGAGAAGCCACAGTTTTCCACATTTTCATAACTGTAGGCTTTATATAAGGCAAAAGCAAGATGGATCCACTACTTTACACAGAAAGAAATAGCTCTGCAGAGGACCCCAGCGTCGTGCAGTTACAGATCCAAGTGCAATGTATATGACAGATATAAAAATCAGTGTGGAACAAAATAATTTAAATTATGGTTACAGTCTACAGAAGGAAATATCCATATCTTATTATAAACACATTTATAGTCTAGGGTTGTAATTTAAATAGTCAGGTTTTTTTACATACACTGTTATTGAAACATAAAAGCAAAATGTAACAGGTACTAGGATAAACTCGGACAGAAGACAGTTGCTCTGAACTGTGCTTGATGTCTAGAGTCACAATAGGATCACCCTTGCCATGGCAATTAAAAGGATCGATCCACTGGTATGTAGTCATGTTTTGGTTAACTATAAGGATAAATCAAAGGATGATTTAACAAGGACACCAGGGGTTCGTTTTTTAGTTTTAGGGGAACAGCGAGAACCAAAAGTTGGTTGTTGGAGCCTTGCCTTTTGTTTCTCAAAAAACAAAGCAGACCTACGTGTCTTAATTAAATCAATTTATTGTACTCATTTAAATAACTGGCATCCATATACGTGAAACAAAGAGGTAAAAGTACTTGGTGTACTTGCCCTCACATCCATTTACTGTCAACGCATACACAGCACATTAATGAAGCATCATTTAACTTCGCTGGTAAAAGGGATACGCCTAGCGGTTGGACTATGATTCTTCACAATCGGTATTTAAAGAATGGTGCTCTGTATTGCTGTAAACATATAGACATGGATTGGGAAATGGTGGATTGGTAGGTCATTTGCTAATCTTGATACCACATAGCTAAAATGGCAATTGTGTTGGTAAACATTTCATGGGCATGGTAGTTGACAGAAAATTCCCTAATGGGGTTAACTAACAGACTAAGGACATGCATTGATTACGGGATCCGTCCCACAGGACGCCGGCCCAAGCATTCTAATCATCCTCTTCGTCTTCTTCATCGCTATCCTTCATGCTGATGCCCTGTAGACCTCCACCCTCACTCACGGACGCTGTGGCTTCCTCCACGGTGAGCCGGTTCCGGATGGTTTCATACGTCTTGCTGTTCAAGGTCGAGTCCAGGACTCCTTGCAATCGGAAGTCCCTGTAAGTTTTCTAAGGAGGGAAGAGATGCAGTGATCAGGGAGATCCCATTTCCATGAAGGGGAGGGAAAGGATGAAAGCAAGTGTGGGGCTGAGAACATTGGCCATCAGCTAAGTGTCACTCGTCATGCCTGGTCAAATGAAAAGCCATCATGTTCAGATTTCCCTGGCACTGAAAACTGAGATTTGTTGATTGACAGAAAATGAGAAATTGTGACAGGATAAACTGTATTAGATGAGACAAAGCAAAGAACATAAGCTTGTGTTTATTCAGTTCCATAAAGGGAAATGTGCCATAATTGTTTTGGTTGTTTTTTTTTTTTTTTTGGTGGGGGGGGGGGTCTGGTTCTTTCTCCTAGGTTAATTAGAATATGATAGGCAGTATAAGGGGCTCTAAAATATAAATAATGGATCAAGTGATTATGGTATTTTGCGATTCCTGTTGCAGTCTGGTTTTTGGTATTTTTGAGGCTTGTGACTGCATATCCCTCTGTCTCGCTCATAAGACAGACATATGTATGTTGGTATCTGAAACGTATTAAGTGCAGCGATTGTGGGGAAGATGAAGCACTGAAGCCTCATCGGCATGTTGCAGGCATGTGACTCATCTCTCTCTCTTTGGGAAAGAAGTGTGTCTCTTCCGTTCACAACTTTGTGGTCTCAGGGAAGAAATCTGGCTCTTTTTCGAGGTGAATGGTTTAGTATTACTGTACCACAGATTCTTTGTTCCTTCAGGCAATTTCTCTTGGATTTCCTTAGGTATCCCAGGGACTGTTTTTCTAGAAATCCCTTAGTGTTAATTGAACATGACCAGGAGCATCTGGCTGTTGTCTACTTCATAAAAAATTTTATTGAAAGAGGTCTCTCTCTAACTACTTTTTCTCATCACACTGAATATCATTTTAGCTACCAATTCTGCTGTTTGTTTCTCCTATTGCTGTGGGAAACTCACTACATGGGCAAGACAAGGAATGTTAAGATACTTCAATACCACTCCCAGTGGGATTTCTATTTCTTTGTAGTCTACCTAATGCAGTCATAGTGTCACCAGTCACACTGTCAACCCTTATTGAAGGTCATGTGTTGTAATGACTGCAGAGTTAGTGAACGCAGTCCAGCTCATAAAGTCCAATCACATAGGGTTA
This sequence comes from Carollia perspicillata, assembly GCA_004027735.1. Taxonomy (NCBI): domain Eukaryota; kingdom Metazoa; phylum Chordata; class Mammalia; order Chiroptera; family Phyllostomidae; genus Carollia; species Carollia perspicillata. Next base: position 19,236 of record PVKM010000779.1, on the reverse strand, counting down.
TTGAGAGGATGACTCCGTGTCCACTCTGCCAGTTTATACCTGCAGTCCCAGCATGAGTTCTCAGTAGCTGCTTTCCCCCCTTAAAAATAATCTGGTTTTAATACTAAATTAAAAGCTCATTGTAATTATAGATTGAGATGCAAGCTCTCCTAGGTAGCTACCTGAACTGTGTCTTCACCTTGAGGGAGAAGGCTAGGAGGTTGAGCAAATGTCAGTATGGTATATACCAAATACTCAGGAAGTTAACTTGATTTATTTTGTACTTTTCAATAAGTTGTTCTACTGACACTTCACATAATTCAATTGCAGCCAGATATGATGAGGGAAAGAAAGGTAGAAAGCATTTGAGTATTCTCTCCTTCATTCAAATTCCAGCTGGACTGTGTCTTGTTACTTTTTAATCCTCTACCTTGTAATATAAAAGTAGAGGCTCAACGGACATTTGTCTCATGTTGGATGGATGAAGAGGCAGGACAGAAAGTCAACAATCTTTGGATGTTTGCCTTGGAGAAGGAGACTCTGGGAAATGTACTTTGTAAAGAGGTGGTGCATTCCACCCTATCCCTCTGTGTTGTGGCTTTAGCTAAGCTGGACCCACTTTTGGCAAAAGTGAAGGGGTTTCTTTAGCTGTGATGTTTCTGTGTCCCTTCCCTGTGATTCATGTCGGTGGGCATTTTTCTTTTTTTGGAAGAAGGCTAAGAATAAACCTCCCCTCTGACATATTTTTTTCTCAATAAAATATTGTTAATTCCAAAATTCCCAACATAGATATGGAGATATCAGTAATGGAAAGATATTTCAAAATATTAAAATTATGTCTTCTTTTCATGTCTATTCTGTAGGGGTCAAACAGAAATTTACCCTAAATGTATTTATACCCAGAAAATGGAATTCAGGTGGTCAAACAATAATGGCTAGTGAGCTTGCCTTAAGGAAATGAAATAAAAAGTGTGAAAATTAGTCTGGGTTCATAGTCCAAGTGCATACATTTCTTCTCTAAGAGCTGTAGTACACTGCTGTCTGTAACATTCCCTGGACAGACTCGCTGTGAGATCACATGCAGATGATAATAATTCTCCTTAATTACACTCAACAGATCAGTAATTGGTTTAAGTCAGCACTGGGGTAGAGGACACCTTCACTGAAATGGTGCTAATCCAATGGAGCCTAAGAAATGGGGTGAGGGGGTAAGGTGGGGAAAGCAGGGGTGGGAGGGAGTTTGGACAAACTGTTAAGAAATAGAAATTCAGCTACATTCTATTGTTAAAATATTTTAAAGGAGATTTTGTGCTTTGAATGAGATTTTTGCATACAAACGTTTTAAAATCTGCTATGGAGAAGCATCAAATGGAAACTGAAATGATCAAAAACGTATTTACCTCCTTCTGTGATCTTATTATTTTATGTAAACCACTGAGATTTCACGCTGAAATAATTATCATTAGTCCATGGCACACACACAAGAACAGGGGGAAAAGCTACTTTCAGGGTATGTTATCTCACCTTTGTGAGCTTCTACATTGGATTGTATACATGCATTGTCAGAGAAACTATTTCAATTAACTATGAGGACAATATTGATTTGCATCCTGATCTCAGGACATATTTAGAAATAGCTGAAGGTAAATATTTCTATTGGATCAACTGTGGTAAAATTGTATTTAATTAAACCACAAATGAAATTGGTAATTGATGTGATTAGCACAGTGGTACCAAAAGCCAGCCTTTGAAAGTATAATGCAAAGGGCACACAATGGCCCCTGTGATAGTTCTACACAGCAATACATAAAGTATTTTTCCAGCCTTGATAAAATGTCAAATTCTTTTTTTATTAAATTTTCATTGATGTCTGAGTAATAAACTAACCATGCATCCCAAAATCACTTCGTAGGTTTTTCTTGCATGAGATACTGTTGTAGAAGTCACCTAGTTTTAAATGTAAACTCATATTCTTTGTGTTTAAGAGGTTCTTCAGCTTGCCAATGAAATGTATCCCGGTAAGCTATTTGCAAAGAAGAATAATTATTTTTTCTTTTACCTTTACCATCCTAATTAGTGTTTTCAACTGATAAATGTGAAGCTGTAAGTCCATCCGGTCCGTCAACCAAGTGCAGATCACGTTCATGGAGCTGTTGTACCATTGCTGAAAAAAGAGACAAAAGTTCTCCAGCCAACACATCACGGAGCATTTATAGAGCAGAGAGGGCACAGAATACATTTGAGTACCCTACTCTGTTCCAAGAGGAAACAAAATAGTTAAAGAGAATATGAGGGCACAGAGATCAGGAACAATTATTGACATAAAATCACAAGATATCAGATCGGCCTAAAAGAGATGGGCTTGGACTTGGAATCTAAAATAGAGCTCCTCCACTATAGACACCTCATATACCATCGATTCACAGAGATCAACATTTGCTCTTTTGATTCTCCTTTTTGTGGGTTAATTTCACTCAGTAGAGATTCAAGTCATTGTTTATTTCCTAATGCCATTGTCTCAGGTGCCCAGGAAGATGGGGCTTCTCCACTGAGCTAACTGATGTCACTTGCTGTTTGCCTTTTGAAATATTCAGAACTTGTCTGTAAAGGACAATTCCAAGATTCATGGTTAAGAGACTTAAAAATTTAGAGCAAAGTCTACTTTCATTTTCCTTATTGGGATGTTTGGATAAAGACAATGAAGGAGAGTTTCTTTTTAATGGCCAAATTATACTCTGGGCATCTTATGTGCCCTTATGTTGGCTGTGCAATCTGTTTTAATCTTAACACAAAAAAATTATGGAAGATGAGAGAAAAAAACATCTAGAAATGAGCTCATTTCAAGCTGTTGAAATCATACTTCCCCTTAAGGGGGTTAAATTTTGCTTCTTGTCTGTGAAAAATGCTTGAAGCTGTGTCACTTTAGACTGCCACCCCTGTGGTGCAGGAAGTCTCTGGTGCGGTATAATTTTGCAGTACTGCTCATATATTCATAAATCTCACTCGGAGACATATGAACAGTGTTATGAAGTGTCAGTATGAAAAAAATCTAATCTTTTAAACTTCACCAGGTTTCATTACGCATTGCCGCTTATACCAAACAATTTACAAATAAGATGAAAAGGTGTGGATGGACCTATATATTTATTTATAGGGCATCTATATGAACTGGGCACAGAAGAGACATAAAAAAAAGAGTGGTTAGAGCATTGAGACGATGCATACTCTCATGCTAACCAACACACACATACACACAGCACACATGTACACACACACACACATTGCACACCAGGATTTGAAAAGCATAAATAAAAACATGTTTCTGATGGTAACTCCACCCTTTCTCACTGAAAGATCATCCAAAATCAGTTTATGCCTAACACTCACAGTTTTTCCAAAGGCTTGTTTCTGACTTAATTTCTTAAAAAAAATTAATTTGGGTTTTTACTTGCAAGGTAGAACTGCCAAGTTTCACCTTGTAAGAAACGAAGGAGTCTCAGCCATGGCATTCAGAAGCCCTCTTTGAAATCTTTCATTTTAGGCTCCTTCCTCATCAAAGCCAACTGTGGCTCTCCTTGGAGCCCAGCCGCAAACAGAGACCACATACCCCAATCAAGGCGGCACTGCAGCCTCACAGCCAACTTCTGCTCTTTTAAAGATCATGGAGGCGAAACTGTCAGTTTAGGAGCCTTCTGTCCCTCCCCAGGGAGCAGGCGTTGGGGGTGGAGATTTTTTTCCTTGAGATTCGCAGTTCACTCCATGGAGCGGGGTGGTTTGCCAGGTCAAGCTGCTTTAGGCATGGACAGGTTTTCCCCTCTAGGAGTGAGAACATTTTACTGAAACTTTTTTTTGGGGGGGGGTGGTTATTGGGGGTGTTTTTGTCACCTCCTGCGTTGGGATTCTGGAGCTTGTGCTGTCACTGTGTCTGGGTTTGTTAAGAAGGGGTTTGGGGACAGGAATATTACTAGGTCACTGACGTTTCTCCAGCCCTACCTTACTCTCAGCAGCTGGGGCTGCTCTCGTGTTCACCCCAGGCCTCCAATTCCACATTTACTGGCTGTATCTGACATGCAGCTGAGGGCTCCAATGACCTGTTTTGAGAGTTATGAGTGAGCCTCCCCTCCTGCCCTCTAGGTCCTGGGAATGGAAGATGATCGTCAAGGAACCTGGATGATCTCCTGGCCAAACCTACAAGCTTAGGGCCTCATGATGTGTGCATCTCAGGGACACAAAAGAGGAATGTGACACCCTGGCTTCTAGGCAGAGGCGGCATTTCGCTTTGGCTGTGACAACAGGCAAACCGGTGCTGGCTTCGATCACTGCCAGCAAGCCTTGTGCAACATGCCTTTTTCTCTTTGCTGAGAGATGTGCCACCTTCCGGGGGAAAAACCGACCCCCACCCCTGTTTTATATGAGTAGTTCCCATTCTTGCAAATGGCGTCAGAGTAGTAAAACATAAAAACAAAGAGGAAGAACACCATCAGGACTGTTTCCCTGCTGCTGAAAGGGCAGAGGGGTAGGCAATGCAGATTGCAATGGATCAGTATATCACACTCTCAGATTCCCACCCCAGGAGAACAAGAAAGCCCTGGAACATCTATTCCTCCTGGATCTCACATCTAGCAAAAGAAGTGTAAAAAATGTATGATGTCCCATTGGCTACACATTTAAAGAGGCAAAAGGGAGAAGTCGCTCCTTTCCAAACCTTATGCTCAGGAGATGAAATTGGCGGCACTTTTGGACGCAGCACAGCGCTAACTTGGTTTTCCAGAAACGTGCTTAAAGGCATTTGGATGTCAGAGAAAGCAGGAGTCACTGCCTTCTAGAACTTTAAAATGGTAGAGGTGAAAGGGAGCTTTCATATTATCCTTTGTAGTGGAGAAAACAAAGGCACAGAGCAGTGAAGCCACTTACCCAAGCTCACACAGCTAGTGGCCCCAGCTCTCCAGGATTAAGCCCTGGACTGAAATAGCTGATCATCTGATCACTCCTCCCTAGGAGGCTATAATAATAGTGTGCTTTCATCAGAGCTAATCCTGTGCATCTCTTCCCAACTCCACATTCAGGGTAGCACATTGACAGGCAGAAATAGGCCATAGTGGGAACTTTTACACCAAAGAAATTGACTAACACCACAAAGCATGGCACCCTCCCTCCCAAAAAGCCAGTTGTTAAACATCTATCAGCAGCCTACAGGGTTTCTGGGTTGTTCCTGTGTTTCCTGGTGCTGTTTACAAGGCTTTAATCAGGTTTGCTTTAAGTTGAGATTGTTGTTAACACAGCAGATTTAGGATTCTTCAAAAGTAGAAATTAATAAAACGTTTTTAGTTTTCCCCATTTTGTTTTCTCTGTGGTTCTGATATGCCTTTTCCAGAAATATTCTAAAACCTGGGCAGTAAAATTCTGGTTAAATGTTCTTTAAATTCTGAGGAATAAAAAAATGTGAACTGATGACATGTACTAAGTATTTAAGTGTAATCACGACTCCTTCGCTGCCTGCCCTTAATTCAGGGATATTAATTGGAAACTTCTTAAGTAAGGTTACTTTACTGTTAAAAAAGCACTGGAGAAATAAAATCCTCAGTACCCTAAAGCATGTCTTCTGGGGATAATTCTAAAGGGTTTTATAGTTGGAACCAAAAAGAATGCCCATCATAGCTATGGCCTGCAGGACAACGGGGCCCTTGGAAAGTTGAGGACTTCTGCAGTAGCCACAGTCAGTTCTGAAGGCTCTAAGAGGAGCTGGAAGGTTGATCTAAAACTTTGCCATTTAATTCTTTATTCTTCCATTCTACAATGTAGTCATTAAGAGCATAGACCTTACCTGCCTTTTGCCTGGGTTTGTGATCTTGGACAGGTTACTTGTATTTTCAGAGACTCAGTTTCCTGACTTAAAAAATGGGGATTAGCTGGCCTTTCATAGGCTTTTTGATGACTAAATGAAGTAAGATGGGTAAATCTCTTATCACAGCACATGATAAGGCTTCAGTAAATGCTGCCTCCATGAACACCACCATGATCACCACTGTCATCGTCTCCCTTTTCTTCTCTTACCCTCCCTCCCTCCCTCCTTTCCCAAGGATACCAGGAAACAAGGGAGAAAACAGAGCAAGTGACCAGAAAAGCCTTGTGGTGGAGGAGGAAATGACTCTTAACTGAGTATCTCTGGAACTGGATGCATTGGTCTTAAAGGACATTTAGCAATGCAAATTCTGCTGTAAACTTGTTTTGTGGTAGATCATCAACAAAAACTACAGAACCATCCTAGGTGAATAAGGCATAGTTTAAATTATTCTGATCTAGATTTAAATATTGGATTAAAAGGATTTAGGCAAACAATGAGAGATTTCTCAAACTCTGCTTCAGGGGTAAGTTACAGCTTCAACCTGGGTTACCCCCATTAGCTGGGAAAGCTCAAGCAAGCTACTTAACACTCTGACTCTCACTTTCATCTTGGGGTTAATACCAGTACCTACTTCACAGGATTACTGTGGGCATTAGAAGAGATAATTGCTTTATGTAAAGTGCCTAGCACAGTGATGGTCACATAGTAAGTACTCAATAAAATTTAGCCACTTTTGTTATTATTATACCCAGAAATATAATAGAAATAAATACTTTCAATATACAAAACAAAATAAATTTTCTCGATTTATATCTAGTAGAAGCTTAGGTAATTAATATGCAGATATATTCAAGTCACAGATTCTGCCCTGTAAACACACAAGCTTCATGCAGAGCAATCCTCACACATAACATATCTCTTTTGCAATATCAGGGTTCACTATAACCAGGATTAGGGTGAAGCAAGTGAGGCAGGATTTTGCAAGTGCAGGATTGGATACTATCTTTAATTAATATTTTGATAGTTTTTTCATCATGGATTTTTGCATTCATTCAGATTTTTTAAATGCTATGTTAAAATATTATTTTTCTTGATTACTGTATTTCTTGAAACTGAAAAGTTCCAAAATTTTGCAACTGAGAAGTGACTCATGTTCTTCTCCCTAGTCCCTACCCTTGAGTTCACTGTTCCCCTGGAAACTTTATCTTGTGGAAAGGCTGAAGGGTTGAGAGATAAGAGAAATAATTTACATCTCATCGGACAATATGGCATTCACAGAAAATGGACTTTCACTTAGATTTGGACAATCCCTAATCAGCAGGATGGAGCCTTACTACTGTGGTCATGGCCACCTCTACCTAGATGAATCGAAATGCCAGCCCCCCATCCTGATGCTAATTTTATGTCCTAAACAGACCTGACTGTTAATGATTCATTTGTGTTCAGTGCAAGACACATATCACCCATGAGTGGCATTGGAAATAAGGAACAGAGGCTGAAGGGAGACGGAACTATTCACTGCGCTTCCATACTCAGTAATCATGAGAGTAACTTACCCCTTAACTTAGGAAACCCTAGTCAGACCAGACCATTCTGTAAGACTTCAGCATACTCTTTCACACAAGGTTCCTAATACATACACACACCCCACACAATTAATAAAAATAGCTACCAAGTCATCGAATACTGAGTCCTTACAATGTGCAGACACTATGCAGAGCATTCTACAAGCATTACATAAGTTAATTATCAAGCTGACCTCTTAAGAGGTTGACACTATTAACAGCCCCGTAAAACAGGAGCATAGATAAGTTAAATGAGTAGACCGTTTTCATCTCAATAATTTAAAAAAGTAATGGTTTATATAGAGACAGCTCTAGTTCACAAAGTTTCCTCAGCAAAGTCACTCAGCTCAGAACTTCTCAAAGGAAAAGTGTGTGGGTAGGAGAATGCTGTAGAACATGTCTCAGAGCCCGAGTTCAGTGGTGTTGAAAAGATTCAACTTTGTACGGGCTTAGCAACTTTCTAAGCCCAGTGTGGGGAGTCAAGGGGATTCCCATGGAAAAACACTCAAAGTGTTAACGAACTGATGCCTGAGAGTCAACCATTACCGGCTCTTAAGGGATGTGATTAGAAGAAGTTGGATGGGGATGAGGGATGCCATTTTGTAGTTAGAATCAACATATTTCTTCTTCTCCCCTGTAGCCCTGCCTGGCTTCCTATTGTTTTAGGTTGGTAACTCAGCAATTACTACTGGGAAAATTCTCAGAAAATTCTTACTGTGGGCACTCTGAGTTTTCAAGAAGAAATATGACTAGAACAGTTGCCTTTCTCACAATGGATTGAATTTACCTAACAGAGTTTTGGAGATAAAAAGGTTCTCACATTGATAAAAATTTCAGTTCCGAAATTATACATCATAAACTTTAAAACTGTCAGTGAATAGAGAGAAAAAAATAGTAGAGTCTTGGGAAAATTCAGTTTCATGTAAAATTAAAGAAGATATCATCAAGGTGTACTACAAGAGAAACAATTTTAGACAATTTAATGAAAGTAGTCTAGTGCAAAACTCAGTTCTTTCTGTGTTGCTTTTTTCTTTATAGAATAATTTTTTGAAGTGAGACAGGCATTCCATAGTGTATCACTTTTAGGAAAACACACACACATATACACATACTCCCAATAAGACATGTTGGCCCATGCTTATAACTGAGGGCAATATTTAGACCAATATCATAAAAATGAGCTCTTTTAGAAATTATGGTATTTTTTACCATAAGGACCAATAATCGTACCATGCACACCATCTTTTTTGATTAAAAACTTGTGACTCAGTCCAATATAACTTAACCATGAATGGGTTGAAATTCACAAAGGTATAAGTTCTCTTGTTAGTTCATTTCTAAATATGTATGTCCTTTGAAACTGGCATGTTCAAGGCATATGTGCCAGGCAGACAGAGCACTAAATGCCTGTGGAGCTCATGTCTAAACTCTAAACAGCTGAGTATTATCACCTGTCGTCTCACTTCACAGATGAGGAAACTGAGACTCAGAGAAGCAAAGTGGTCTAGCAACTAGCAAGAGGTGGAGCCTGGACTCAAGTGCTGAGAGGCAGTGCAGCCTAGTGGCTTAAAAATGGACTTGAACCAGGACTCTTTTGTGTTTGAATCTTCATAAAACCCTTAACCTCTCTGGTCTCACTTTTCTCTTCTGTTAAATGGGATTCATTAAGAACTACTTAGGGTTCTTGTGGGGATTAAATGAGGTAATATTTGTAGAGTGTTTACAACAGTACTTAGTGTTAGCTATACTTATGTGAACCACACTGTCCCACCCTGCTTCACGAATAAGAAAACACATCTTCCAAAGTATGGGTTATTCAGGGTTGTGCAAAGCTCTGAGCAGCTTCTATTCTTCTGAAAATGTTTGAGCAAACAGGTGATTTGTAACCCTTTGGTAATCAACCTGTATTTCTGTACTGAAAAAAAAAAAACACAGCAAATGCTGGAGGGGTTTTATCTTTTCTTTGGAAAGTACCCTTTCTCCAACTCAGCACAGCCACACATCAGAGAAATTGCCTCATCACGTTGCCTAGAGTGTTTAACGAAGAAAGGACGTTTTGTTTGTTGGCAAGGAGTCAGAGAGGAAGATAATACTTTGACCACACCCATGTGACTAAGTTCTTCACATTGCTTTTTGTGACCAAAGTGGGTTATAATTAGGAAAAAAAAACCCACAACCTATTTAAATTGCTATATTGAAATACTGTAATGAAATCTTTTACATTTGAAGCTTTCAATGCATATTTTTCCCTTACAATTTGGGTAATTTAAGAGCATGTGAAAAGCACTATCCAGGGTTTTTTTACACTACTACCAGAGTACCATAGCTTCGTTAAACCGAGCCGCAATTCCACAGCCATGTCTCTCGGGTCTAAGTACTGCCAGGAGTATAGTTGTATTCAGTGTTCTAATTCAGACTCAGGGAGGGTGTGAGTAAGAAACCTGGGCGTGTTCAAGGTATCTATACCAAGTGGGAAAAGCAATGAAGGAGTGCATGCAAGTTTCAGGATTTGTCAAAGCTTCCCAAAGGGCTTATCTAAAAGGGTGTATCATCTGAGCGCTTTTAAAAATGGGTACATAGTTGAAATATGCTATCTTCTGCCTTATTTGATTTACTAAAACAACTGCTCCTAGAAATGGGTATTTCCCAGTCACAGCTTCAGGACGCTCAGCTAAGAACACAAAAACACCAAAAATAACCAGAACTAAAATCAGAGGATAGAGATAATCAGAATGACCTTCTAGGTTGGGCAAATGCTTTTTACAGTTGAGGGAGGTTTTTTATTTTTTTCAACATCTGTAATTCTTTGAGTGCCTAAAAACCCCATACCTTAGAAGTCTTTGCAAAACTGTCCTAGTGCTAAGGCTCTTCAAAGTTCTAAACTCTGGATTGCATCCCCTGAAAGTCATGCAATCCAGACTGCTGGAGAAGGCAGAGGCTCCTTTTGGAAAACTTTGGTCCCAGAGACTGGAGTTATCTATAACCTGAAGCTGAGATTATTCTGCTATGCTTTTGCCTGTAGCATCTTCTTCTTAGGGAGATATAGTGCAAACAAAATATAACTTTTTAAAACTTGATTTAAATTGTTACTGCTTGACATTTTTGCTTCTTCTGTAGGAACATGTATAGAATTTAGCATTTGGGAGCAATGTTATTTGAACCTCCTTAGAAGGGCCCAAGTAATACTTTAATATTCTTTTACTAAAATAAGTAGTTATCTATTCAGTACCAAACTGCAACTCTCGAAACCTGAAATATGGAGAAATATCAAACAACAAGCGTTTTGGTATTGACATGTCATATGAATGATCAAAATGATGAATCCATACTTGGACTCCTGACCTAATGTGCTACAGTCTTCTAACCCAAGTCAGTCTGATCACTATTAGTTGCCTGTGGAAAAAATATAAGAGAAGTAACAGTACAAGAGGGCCCTTTCTGAAAGCAAATTAAACAGGAGAGATTAATTCAAAGCTAAGCTCCTGGGAGTCTGTCTCTGGAAGACACATTCTTTGTTTTTTTAAATGGTTTGATTAACTTGTTGGCAGTCTTAATAAGCTATCCAAAGTAACCAAAGGCAGACTAGAAACTAGTCTATTTCCTCTGCATTGAATAGACTGTGTGAAAGCCAATAAGTTCTAAATGCCCAACCCCATGTTTCAATACGGTGAGTGGTTACCTGCAAGGAGATGTGATGGTCCCTGAAAGGCTTTCTTTCCTAATCCTTTCCAGTAGATACTGTTGGAAACAGAGTACCATCTCTCAAAGAGAACACTAAGTCAAAAATCAACTCATAGATATTTACCTAAGGACAGGAAGGCACTAACATTTTCCTAAAGCAGAAGCACAAAAGTGAATTTTCAACTGTGAATGCTATATCAACTCAAATGCTGATATGACACTTTCACCATTCCACAACCCGAGTAACTGTTATTATAAGAAGATAGAGATCTAGCTTTTGAGTATTGCCTTGAAAGAAATTGAAAGCAGGATCTTGAAGAGGTATTTGCACACCCATGTCCATAGCAGCGTTATTTAGAATAGCAAAAAGGCAGAAGCCATGTAAGTTTCCATTGGCCGATGGATGGATAAACAAAAGGTGCTGTATACACATAATGGAGTATTATTCAGCCTTAAAAAGGAAGAAAATACTGTCATATGCAACATGGAGTAAACTTAAGGATAGTATGCCAGTGAACAAAAGGCAAATAAAGCATGATTCTACTTACATGAGGCATCTGGAATAATCAAATTCAGAGAAACAGAAAATAGAAAGGTGGTTGCCAGGGCCTAGGGTGCAGAACATGGGAGTTCTTGTTGAATAGGCACAGTGTTTCGGTTTTGTAAGGTGAAAAGGGTTCTGGAGATTGGTTGCACACCAGTGTAAATATACTTAACACTACTGAAGCATACGCTCTGAAATGGTTAACATGTTAAATTTTATGTTTACTTTACCACAGTTAAAAGAGACAGGAAATGAAAAATCACTCTCCATACTGGAAAGGAAATTTTCCTTAAGAAATCTCGATTATATAGCAATGTACATATTCTAATCTGGAAACACAACTGTGTTTCACAAAATGCCAAAAAATTCTTTGTAAGATGAATGTGGGCATTTTCTTTAATAGCAAGACTGATAAAATTTCTCAGGGCCGAATTTTGAGACTGAAGAACAAAGAACAAATCTGGTAGCATTTGCTCAGTCATTTATTTGGTTTATTTAAAACATGCCACAGGACCAACATTTCTAAATCTGTGAAATAGAATTAAATGAAACCCAAAAATGAGGACTAAGAATCCTTATAGCGAATTAGGCCCAAACAACAAAAGAGGGTGCATTTTTCACACTGTGAGGCACATTACTTCATGTTTTCACAGAGACTGGCCCTTACTGGTCCCCACCCTTGATTGTCCAAGCACAGATATGATCACGCAGCCCTCAGCCATGAGACCCCTGTTTCTCTGCCCAAAAGAGCAGCAGCTCCCCATCCAGGATCATTCCCACCACCACAGACTTAAGGTTTGGAATATATGTTCAAGAAGCCCTTATTTTAGGAAACAACTAAGTAGAATTAGGCTAATAAGGCGAGGCAGGCAAAGCTTTTGCCCTTTTGCTGAGAAATAATTCCCATGTGGAGCAGTTATACTAATAAAAATCAAGTATTTCTGAGTGCCTCGAAATGGTCTTTGCACCCAGCTTGGCAATTAACACTGCCCCACTGAGGAGCACTTACTACCCAGGCTAAGGGAGATTCATCTCCATGTTAACTTTACCGATGTCTTCCTTCAGGGAAAATACAAAATAAGGCTTTGGGCAGAGAACAGAATATTTGCAGGTGGGAATTTCACAGGAGGCTTAATTCCCTTGCCATCTCAGAGGGTGGCAAAGTGCACAGGAAGGGCTGGGTGCTCCCTGCCAGGCCCAGATAGAGGCCCAGGCCAAGCATTTTCTTGGGCCTATCTGTTCTTGACCTTGAGGGAGGTTGGAAAGGTGTTCAGGTGGGCCTTGCCTCCTGAGCGGCTTTTCTCTGCCAGCCCCAACCCCACTCTCCTCACAGTAGCTATTCATGGGCTTTCATCTGGGCCAGCAGCAATAGATCTGCCACCTCCAAGCCTGGGCAGGAAGTGACCTCTGGGCAAAAGGGGGACACAGACCCTCCTGTCGACATTTTGTCTCCTTGAAAACGCCCCAGCTGGTGGCCCAAGGAACAGACTTAATTTCTTTTCATTCTCTGCCCACCCTCCCCACCTCATACATCTTTCCTCGTTTCTCTAGACGCAAACATCCAACATCCAACATAAAGTTGCTGAAATAGCAATCTTGTCTCTGAATATATAAATTGCAAAAATTGATATGAATAAATCTGCAAGTAGCACACTGATTGTGGCACATTTTATCAAAAAACGGCGCTCGGGTGCCTGGTGGCTGGGGAGGGGGTGGTGTCATTACACGTACAGAAAAACATCTGCAAACTCCCAGTTTCTTTACTTAGAACTGAATGGAGGCATGACCTCCTGTTCCTTGCCATGAACTCTGAGTTCACACTCATATTTTACATGTTACAGGAAGCCACAGCTCGCCCCAGGGGTGCTGCAAACAGACACGCAGAAGCCAGATGCAGCTCCCTCCCCATGCTCCTTAATGCACCTGAAGAAGCCGGCAACTCGACATTCAAAAGCTGACATGCTCACAGCTTAAGGTCACTTCAGATTTTGTAAAGAGGAGGACAAAACCAGGAATGCTTCTAGGGCTGGGCTGTCAGCGGGGAGGCGGAGGGATTACAAGAAACCTGTGACTCTGCCTCTTTCTGCCTTTGCTGGTAGTTTTTTTGTGTGTGAACAAGTGCCATACAACAGATTGAGCTTCGTATAAAGGCCTGAGACTGTGCAAGGGCTCCCCGCTGGGCCTCAGCTGTGCTTGCAATTAGCAATAGGCACGGAGTGATTATTGTTGGGGTAGTGGATGGCAATTCGAAGTGACAAGTTTTATGAGGGAAGTTGGGAGTGGGGATGCTCTGCAAGTTTTTCTTTCTTTCTCTTTTCTTTCTTTTTTTCTTGTTCTGCAAAAACCCTTCCTTGGGAGGCTGCAACCTCCTATTTCAGTGAAAGCTGTTTTCCCCCCTCATCATTCAAAAGCGCCTTAACGAAATTGTCGAAAGAATATTTTTCTCGGTGCTTTAGAATGCGCGTTTTCTAGATCAGAGCTTCCTTGCTGCCCCATTTAATGTCAGAAATACCCATTTGCCTCAAATTAGCAGAGATCTTGGAGCTAAGGGCAGGAGATTAAGCATACAAAATTACTCAGCAGGTGACGGTGGGGTGGATTTGGGGGTTGAGAAGTCTTTAAAACTGACTACAAGACATTATATACTTCTGACAAAAGAACATAGTAATCCTACCTGCTTGCTTTAACCACTGTTGTTTGCCTATTATTATGTGCTTTAATGCTCATGAGAGCAAAACTATTGCTGATACTACTCAATTACCATAGTAACTCACACCAGTGACCTCTTATCGCAGGGCTCCCAGCCCAGCTGAACCAATCCAAAGAGTTTGTGTCTTTTTTAAATTTATTTAAATAGTGACATAAACTTGGACTGGAAAGCTCTAGAGAGAGGCTACTTCTCTCTTTGTCCAGGGTAAGAACTTGTTTTGAAATTTTGAGTAAGGGCCTTTTGCCTTGAGAATCCAAGGTGGTTCTGAAGTTTGTGGTTTCGAGGCTGTGGGATGCCTTCAGAAACATTATGAAGACACAGAACAATGCCCACTAAAAAGCCAAAAGCATGTGTGCATCAAAGGCCAGCAGCCTCCCAGCTGTGGGCAAAGTCCTGCACCCCTTGAGCCTTCCGCTACTATCTCCAAAGTTTGGGAGGAGGAAAATTGAAGGCTCTTCCTGGGGAACGTTTACTATTTCGTAATATCAGTTGGGCTAAAGGTAGAGAGGACAAGACTATCCAGGGGTATTTGGTTGGAAGTTTTTTAAAGAAAATAAAAGTGACACTAGTGTAAACTTTTCCAGCCCTGCATTTTTAGCTGGCCTGTGGATGGGTATGTGAATACATACAGGCATTGTGTATACTGTGTCTGAAGAATATTGGTGATTCAGAGCTGAGGGTTATATTAAGATATGCAATGCTTTGACAAGTCCTGCAGTAAAACAAACAAACAAACAAAGAAAGAAACAAACAAAGAAACAAACAAAAATGCCTCATTTAACTTTGCTTTGTATTTTCCAAATGTACTTGACTGAAAAACCACTTTTCCTGAGCCATCTATTAATATCTCTTAGGGTACTTATATTCCACTGAATTCACTTTTGAAAAAATTTCCACAGTGACAATAATAAGAATTGGCAATAATAATGAGATAAATAAAATAAAAGTTAGCAGTAAAAATAATGAGTAAACATTTAGTGAGCACTTATGTGTCAGGCATTAGTCTAGGCAGTTTATATAAATCAGACTCGAATTCTCCTAACCACCTCAAGTATAGTTACTTTTTAAGTCCCATTTTACATTTCTATATAGTATGTAATATTTATATGAATTTGTCATCTACAAAACAGAAAGGGAAACATAGCAAGCCATATGTAATAAAATGGCTTGAAATTTTCATTGTATTTTTCCTGCTTCTGAATCACCAGCGATCCTGAACTCCATGGACTCCTTAAATAACTGATTTTTTCCTATAACTTCATGCCCTATTTAATATTAGGTTAAATGAGGAGTGAGGCATGACTTACTGCAAAATCCACCCACCTTTGAAGTTAAGGTACCCAAAGAGCAATATATACCTTTCCCTTCTATCGCTTTTGATTAGCCTTCAAAGCCCTGCTGTTCTGAAAGAAAGAATCCAATTTAGGTATCAAAATTAGATCTGTGCTTGCCTGTACACAATTTGACTTCAGAAGCTGCTGGGTGTCTAAGTAATTGAATAAAAAATGTAACTAGTAGTCAAACCCTGAATGAACCATGGAACATGGGCCCAACACCAGCTGTTCTAATGCTCCCCGGCTGATCAGCAGGACCCATTACACTGAAAATCAGGATAAACTCGTTTGTGACTTCTGTTAAATAGACAAGTTTTTGTAGCAAATGTCAGAGGCTGACACCTAACTTTCAGCAAGTGGACTAGGAATCTATGATATTTAAGAGAAAAGAAACAGCTCTTTTATGTACCTGGATTTTCTCGGTTCAGAATATTTCTCTCTCCAAGAGCCATAAGTAATGAGCACAATGTGTTTAAGCCCCAATCAGCTTCTGACTGGGTCTTGTCTGCCACCTGGGCTGCCCGGGGCAGGTGTGTAGTTTGAGAATTAACAAACTGACCATGGTTAACAATACTTTTTTCTGGGGCCTATTTTTCTCTGGATATGTTGGGGATTTAGTTCTAGGCCTCCCTGTGCATTGAGAAAAGGGACCCCTATGCCTTTAGCCTCTGTCCTCTCAAAGGAACCTACTGTTTTGAGAAAATGCATAGTTATAACCCAAATTCAGACTTTTAAATCATCTCAATCACCTTAAGTTCAATTATGTCGAAAACAAAATTCCAGTTTTGGTGGCACATACTACCACCTATTATGCATGAGAGGTGTGTGAATAATTTATCTGAAAACTCTTCTTTGATATGCTTTCAAGGACTTCAGAAGTAGGAGAAGGATTCATCCTACGAACTAAACTCAATTATTCACGAACAGCATCTGCCCACCGCCTGATCGCTTCTTAGATACAGGAACTGCTTTCAGAGTTAACTGCATTAATTCATAAGCAGATTGACGTAAGCAACTGAATAAGGAATTTGCATACTGTATAGAAATCATACTCTAAAATAAGGATTGCAACTCATATACGGAACGGAAAGACAAAGTGGAATGCCAACTTTGTCTTTTTAAAACAGGTTTGGTTAATTAAATTAGGGCTAATTTCATAATTTGCACATATTAAACTTTGTACAGTCATGAGTCATGAGAGTTTTGTCAGTTCAAATTGAAGTTTTTATGCAGGAAAATTCACCTTGACTCCAAGGAGCCATTTTCCTGGCCAAGGTTGTTTTAATCACAACTCTCAATATTAAAAAAAAAACCACAAAGTGTGCATTCACATAATTTCTATGTTATTACATGGAAAATGTTCAGGTAAATAGGTAAATGATTTAGGTCAAAACACCCAGCAAGTGTCCAAGCAGATGATGAAAGGACACGATTATACCATTCGGGAGGCACTGTCGAGGGCTTCCAAATTTCAAGGCAGAAAAGCCAACAACTATAATTGGGTCTGGTATAAAATTAAAAAGTCCTCCAAGCACATTAACATTAGATCTATGTCAACATGGTCAGCCTGGGTTCTATGGGGAATGCTTTCTCATAACGGAAGGGTGTGATCTCTTTAGGAGCCAGAGCTGGCATTGAGTGGTTTTCAAAAAGCAGTCAACAAAGAAGGCTTGAGTGCAGGGACAATATTCAGATGAGGACCCAGGAGATGAAAGGGAATGTTGGGTGTCAACAGAGAGGGAGGAGTGACATGAAGGCAAGAGCAAGATGGGAAGTGGTCTCCAGCAGAGCATGAGAGCTTCAGGGGACTGGCCAGGCTACTCAAACTCCTAGAGGAAACATTTGGGGGAACATAGCGACCTTCCCTTTAAAGGAGGCCCGGGGCTCAGGGCTGAGGAAAAGAAAGACAAAGTGCTGGTTTTGAAAAGTTAACATGTGTTTTCCCCTGTACAGCTGGGATCTACCTCCCAATGGAGCTCTTTCCTCTTGCTTTATTTTTAATCTCTGGAAACTGTCTTCCTCTCTTACTACTTCTCACTGCGTCTATTTTTTTTTTCTTTTTCTGGGAGGAAAAAAAACACCCCACATTCGCCAGCTTGCTTACCTAAACCTCATCCTGGGGAGCCTGCCACTCCTTCTCTGGAAAGGGCATGAACCTCAGACCACTGTCCTTACACAAGACACACTTCGACCTTGCTGGGTGCCCTCATCTACAGATGGTCTGGGGTCAGCCAGCCAGGATATAAGAAGTGGGTGTCAGGTGTTCCACAGAAGCACTAGCCGGGTCTAGGGCCTGAGCACATAAGAGTTAAAGTGTAAATTAGCCATGAGTTAATACACGAGGCAGGATTGCCCTGCCCTGCCCTGAATGCTTCCCGTCCACAAGCCTCCGGCCCTGTCTCCTCCACTCCCCCTTTTCGAGGCGACAGAATAAGAAATTAAACACTTGTGGGTTCATTCGAAAGAGTGAATGAAATTGAATAAGCTCTCAGTACTTGAGGCGCACAGTGAGCGCCTGAATGGGGCAAACCTCCTAAGTTGAATGGAGAGTCTTTTGGGACCAATTTGTCTCTTTTCACTCTTTATTCTTCCCTTTTTGCTGACAGATGTACAAAGGCGGAACTGCGCCGTGCAGCTTATCCGCATGCACCCACAGCAGCTGTCACTTTTGTCGAGCAAGTTAATCAAGCAAATGCCACCATATCCCACTTTCTATAAGGAACAACATGTTATAGACAGTAGTCTTGCTAGAAAGAGACTTTATTTTAACTTTGATTGGCTTGGTTTCCCCGCCCCTCCCAATACTTCCTCCTTTCCCCCCAAAAAGGAGGGAGAGAAGGGGGTTGTGCCCAAACCTACAATTTGGCTATGATCATGATAGATTTAATAATAATATTGTGCGTGAATCTTAATATTCTTTTGGGGCTCTCTTCTAGGGAGCAAGGGACACCCTGGGTCTGGTGTTTTTTTTTCTTTTGAGCATGTTATTGTTTGTGTTGGACTGTTAAGCTGAATGTTGCAAGTAATAGAAAAGCTAAGGGCAGAAAATAGTATTATGCCACGGATGTCTTAGATTAATTTTACTCTCTTTTCCTTTGTAAAGCAGGTTGTGTTATTTACATATTTCTTTTGATAAATCCCCTCGCCCAGCCAAGCTTACAAAGACTGCTGAAAACATAATAGCATTTCTTTGTGCATCTTGCCCTTATTAAGTTCTTTAAGCTGAATGCCCAAATTTATTTCTAATGTGCACCAACAAATGCAAACAGGCCTCCATTTCTCTGATTTTGTGTAAGCCAAGTGGGGAGTCTTTAAAAGAATTCGATCCCAGCCCCATCCATGTCCCCTGTGCCAGGTTACCACTACATGGTGGTGTTCAAAAAACCACAGGCAGCAGCAAGCTTCACGAAAGGGTGCACAATGCTGACTCAGCTACTAGCCCTGAGCCCATGCTCACGTAAGAAACAATGCCAGAAGCAGACATATTTTGAATAAACAAACTCTTTAGAAACAATCCGTAGAGACCACTTTCCACAGGCCAAGGGATTTGCCACTTTCAAGGGTTGGCTAACAGCTGA